>JADRCC010314264.1:0-13849 GCA_019843855.1 Hylomyscus alleni | reverse complement strand
GAGAGAGAGAGAGAGAGAGAGAGAGAGAGAGAGAGAGAGAGAGACAGGGAGGGGAAGAGAGAAGATGGAGGAAGAGAAATATGATCCAGATTCTGCGTGGCTTTAAATAGCCACAGGTAGCTATGAATATCATATAAGGCACGGATAATTACAGGGCAATTTGTCTTATCTAGATGGACAATTTATATCAGTATCAATTGGCTCTGAGTTCATCGTGTGGGCATTTTGTGGGGTGAGAATTTATACATTATAAGCCTCTAGAGTTTTGATTTTACCAGGTTACTGGGATTTGGGACCGCTAACCACAGGTGTTGAATAGCTGGGAATGTGAGCAGAATCCACATCAAGAGAACTGCAAGGTGGGTGGTCTCTGCTTGGGGTTAGCCATGGAGGCAGTGGGGTCGCCGGGGCCTGAGAGTAACCAGTGATAAGGAGCGCAGTATCGTGTATTTTTTTATATGTCCGACAGCAGGTGGCAAACCAACATGTTGGGCAAGAATCTACTAGAAATTTAAGATTATTACCCTGAAGCCTGGCAGTGGTGGCACAAGCCTTTAATCCCAATACTTGGGAGGCAGGCGGATTTGTGAGTTCGAGGACAGCCTGGTCTACAGAGTGAGTTCCAGGACAGCCAGGGCTACACAGAGAAACCCTGTGTCAAAAAAAAAAAAAAAGAAAAAAAGAAATATTACCTTGAGAATTAGAGTTTTGTTTTCTAAGTGAGAGAAAGGTGATGCCGGGATGAGTCATGTAGACTCAAGCCCTGGAACCTTGAAACAAAGAAAGAGGGCTCTGAAGTCCCCTGCTGTGGAAAGAGACAAGATGACTGCTCAGTGGAAGCTGCCTACATGTAGGGGAAGAAGTTGATTTAACTGTGAATTTATAAAATTGGGATTATTTGATTTTAGGACACATTTATATACAGATTTTGTCCAAATCACGTGGGGGAATTTTGCCTGCAGTTTGGAACTAGGATAGGAAAAATTAGTCACTGACTTCAAGTAGAGAGGGCAGTGACAATTGCCTTCTATTAATTAATAGAAGTCTGTGGCTCCAGGTAGAGAGCATAACAGATAGATGGTATAACAGGATAGCTGCTCTAGGCAGAGAGCTTAACAAGTAAAAACTACCTGCTTCCGATAGGCAGATGTTAGTGAAAATTTGAATTAATTGGTTTAAAGATGGTATAAAGATATATTGTTCTAATAAGTCTTACATGATACTGAAATTCTGTCTAATGTGGGCTCCACAGGAATTTGGGGTTTAAATCTTGGTTTGACAAGCTGCCTGCTTATAAGCAGGTATAGATAGAAGTGTGTTTCAATTGTTTTAAATATGGTATAATAAGATCTGTAGGATTGTAAGGTTTTTACAATAAGCAAAAGGTTTTTTAGGATAGCAGGGAGACTATATGAAAGCAACTATTTTAGGGAAGCTTTGAAGGCCTGCGGGATAACTCATATTCTTTGAATGTGGACTCCACAGGAGTTAGGTTAATTTCCTGTCTTGACAAAATAGAAAAAGCCTAAGAATATGCCCGGCGAGGGTGGGTGGGGCAGACCCGACTGGGTGTTTCTTCTTTCTTGTCGGTTCTTCTTGAGGCAGCACAGGGGGAAGAGCTTAGGGAGAGGCTAAAGACTTTGTCTTAGAAGAAATTTAGGGTTGCTGTAATAATAAAAGGTTTACTTACCTAAGTCTAAGTTACTATGCTATTGTAGCTGATCTGCCTTCTGTGACCCTCTGAGGCCAGAAACTGCAGTTACTGGCATTTAGCACCTCATCCTAAAACAGCAGGAGATTAAATAAAGGATTAATTGCTAGAGCCTTTTCCCTATTGTCCAGATGCCTCTTGCTTGTAGGGCTAGGGGGAAATTTGGAGCAATAAACTTCTATTGTACCAGGAAAAGAGAATAACACTCACAGAAGGAAAAACTTTTACATAAGCAAATATGTATAATCTCATATAAATTTATATACAAATTCCTGATTATTTTTTCATTTATACATATCCACTCATACCCAGCTGGGCCCAGCTTGCATGCATTCTCACAATTACATACTTACACACATACATGCATACATTCTCACAATTACATACTCACACATCCATACTTACATATGCGTCTGGAGCAAAAGACCAAGCACCAGTGCAGAAAGAACTCACTCATTCTGGATGAAAAATGGAGCTCTAATCTTTATTACATAGAGAAAGAAAAAGTTTCTACCCTTTTAATGCTAAATGATTTAAACTCATGTTTGTAAGAAAATAGCTTTGTATGTTTTAATAAGACTAAGCCTGTCTTGTTCTTACAATGGGACCTGTTCTGTCCCGTGGTAAGGAGAAGCCTGCCTGCTCTTTCTACTCTCTGTATCATTGTGGGAAGCTGCCCATCATTAAAATGGCGCTGATGAGCGAAACAGCCTCTCGCCACTAGATGGCGCTGACTTCCCGGGCCTCCCCAAGCTAATGCAAATGAAGCTTGCCCATAACCAATCACTGAAGCTTGCCCATAACCAATCACTGCACCTATGCAAATGCAGTACTTTTGGTGCACCAATCCCAGCCGCCTGGAGCCCTATATAAGCAGGGCTTTTTCGGGGCTCGGGGTCTTTCGTAAGCAAGAAACCTACAAGAGCTGTAACACAATAAAGTACGCTGGAAGGATTCCTCGAGTGAAGCGTCGTCCTTGACCGCGGCAATAGACTACATTTCTCTAGTATAGCCAGTACTATAATTTCATACTAGCTTAGCTGTATATTCTATCAAGCTTTTGTATGTAGGATTGAAGTAGAATTAGATTTTACTTTATTTTCTATTCTGGTGGCTGAATGATAACTCCTTAACTAATACTACCACCTGAAATATTAATGTATTCTAGAAACAAATTTACTTATAAATAATATTCAACAAGCTATTTGTGAAAATAAATCAAGAGGATACATAATATTAACAATCACAAACAGTAATTTTCAGAACTTTTTGAGCCTCATGGGACCTGAAAAAAAAATGGATGTCAAGATGAGATTACATATGAGTACTGTGTTTTAAAAGACACAGTGTTAATGAAGCAAGCATATATGGGAATATCTTTGAGACTAAAATGCATTTTGACATTTGGTAAAGAAGAAAAGCAAAGAATAAATTTCATTTTAGTCCTTGATACAAAAATGTAGTTATGTACCATTCTCAGTCATGTTAATGGGAAATTGTTCCTTGAAAAGTTCCATGATGATTAAAAAAGCCCTACCACTAGTATAGCATCAGCACTCAGTCATTTGCTGGCTATAGCCATGGAGAAACAATCATAAGACTAGCATAGTAAATCAAAAAGGACAGCAACTGACACTCAAATCAACTGTGCTGCCTGCAGCAAGAGTCAAAGTGTTGTCAACTATTGCTACTGAAGTTTGCTACTTTGGTTGCACAGATATACTTCTAGGGTGTTTGTGTATATTTTCTCTTTATTCTTGAAAATAGCAATTGTTTTGAGGTAAAAATTGATATTAATAAAATTACCATCTGGGACTAGATTGCATCATGGTATATTTTGTTCTATTGTTTGACTTTTTAATTTTGTATTCAATTCTGGGTTCATGCAGACAGCATAAATATGGGAGAATTTTTTTTATTCCATCTAATAATTGTAATTGGTATAGAAGAGATAATGGTAATTGGTATAGAATAAAAACACCCAATAAAATATTAAAAAAATCTTAAGCAGCTGGGGAACGAAAATTAGGCTATATCACCATTCTGTCTCATTCCAGCAAGAATGGCAGCTATCAAAAAAAAAATACTACATTGAAGGAAAAGATTAAGAGAAAAGGGAACACCTGTACATTGTTGAAAAGATTCTCAAATGGCACAACTACTATATAAATCAGTATGAGGGATTCTAAAAAAGCTGAAATTATCATAATAGTATATAATCCAGTTGGACCACCATTGGGTGCATACAAAAAGAAAGCTAAATCAACATATCACAAAGGTACTTACACAGTCATGTTTATAGTTTCATTAATCATAAGAGTAAAACCATTGAACAGGGCTTGGAGAGATAGTTCAGTGGTTAAGGTCACTGATTGCTCTTCCAGAGGACCTGGATTCAATTCCCAGCAACTATATGGTGGCTCACAACCATATGTAACTTTAGGATCCAACACTCTCATACAGATGTACATGCAGGCAAAACACCAATGCACTTAAAAAAATTAAAAAAGAAACTATTGAACCAGCTTATGTGCTACAGATGAATGGATAAAGAAATTGTGGTCTATAATGGGTATAAAATTGGACTTTATTCATCCATAAAGAAAAATGAAATTATATTATTTGCAGGAAAATACATTTAACTTCAGACCATTTTAATAGAAGGAACTCAGAATGACAAACATTTCATGGTTTATTCTACATGTAGACTCTGATATAAATGTATCTATATAGGTAACTATGGGTGGTACATATATTGATATATGATACTCTTATATAAAGGGGACTATGTAGGAGAAAAAGTGTCTAAACAGAAGTAGTTACAACAGAGAGTAAAAGGAAAGAAAAAAAGAGCAATAAATACATGTTTCATTGATATGTAGAAGACATAAAATATATATTTATTTAATTTAATGAGTATAAATATACATGATACCAAAGTATGAGTCAAAAAATAGAGCAGATGAAACAAAAGATAGGAGTAAAACTGGAAAGTATTGAGATTTAAAGATTCCAGAATACAATATTTGTCATGTATGCTTATATGTATATCAAAATAGGTTGATAAAGAGGGGTTGTATTTGAGGAAAGAAAAATGGAAATGTGACAAGGAAAGAAGATGGGGGATGTGTATAAATGAAGTATAAACGATATCTGGAGAGACACTTATGCAAATCATATGCATTGTCACACCTGGGACTTTCCAGGCTTAAATCTAGTTTAGGGATTGTCAACAATAAAGAGATGGGGGCTATTCATGGGGCAAATACATTTTCCTTCTGTGAAATTGGACTTTAAAATACCTTCTGCTCTTATTTCTTAATCATACTGATTTTTAAAAATTCTTTTATAGACTGCCAATTCCACTTTATGATTGAAAATTCATCATTCTTTTTGGTATTGCCCACTACTTTCCAAATGGCAGAATCTTTGTTTTTGCATTAATTAATTTATCTATTTACATTGCATATCAATCACAGTACTCTCCATCCTCTCCTCCCAGTCCTATTCTCACATTCCCTCCCCATTCCCCTTTCTCCTTCTCTTCAGAGAAGGAGACCTTTAGCCACCAGCAGCCATGGGTTATTGAGTTTCTGAGTGGAAAGATGGGGCTGAATGGGTAGGATGGAGAGAGAAGAATGAGAACAAAATAAGTTTCTGATCAAGGCCCAATGTTTACTAGGAGTCTGAGTTTATAAAGGGGGAAACCTGTGCCCTACTATGCCAGGATCTTGTCATCTCATCAGCATCTTGTTGCTTTGTCAGGATCACCCATCCACCCACTATGTCAGGATCTCCTCAAAGAAACAGGCTCAGCCTCTCAGCAGGTAGTGGCTCCTTGTAGAAAGCTGCAGATGTGGGAGAACAATAGACTTCACCTAAATTGGAAGGCTCCGTCCTAGGTGGGGTAGCTGACTGTGGCAAGACAAGGTCTAAGTCAGCCAGCTTGAGGCTAGGGGTAGGGCACAGGTACCAATCCACTATGAAGCATCAAGTCACAGTAGGACTAAGTGCATCCTCTCCCACTGAGTCTAGACAAAGTGACCCAGCTAGGGGAAAAGAATTCAAAGGCATGCTACAGAGTCAGTCAGCCCCTGCTCCAATATTTAGGGGACTCACATGGAGATCTTGCTACCTATCTGTTACAAATATACAGGAGGCCTAAGTCCAGCCCCTGTACACACTTTGGTTTCCATTCTCTCTTCCAGCCCTCTCCCTTGCTTTCTCTCCCCCTACACCTGATCCCCATCCACATTCTTTGGGCCTGTGGATTTTAGGATGGTTATCCTGCAGTTTATGGCTAATATCTACTTATAAGGCAATATATATCATGTGTCTTTCTGGGCCTGGGTTACCTCACTCAGGATGATATTTTCTAGTTTCATCCACTTGCCTGAAAATTTCATGATGCCCTTGCACTATATCATAGTGTGAATGTACCACAACTTTTTAAAATCCATTTTTTTCGTTGAGGACTAAGATAAAAATCACAAGTGATAGCTCATGCTGGTGAAGATGTGGAGGAAGGAGAGCACTCCTCTTTTAGTGGTGGGAACGCAAAATTATACATTCATGAAGAAATCAATAAGGCAGTTTATCCAAAAATTGCAAATAATTCTACCCCAAGATCCAGCTCTACCACTCCTGAGCATATACCAAAAAGATGCCCCACTATTCCACAAAAACACTTGCTCAACTATGTTTGGTGTAGTTTTCTTTATGATACCCATTTTAGATTCTCTGAGAAGCTGATGGAAATAGTGGTAAGAGAGCAGATATAAGCAACAACAACAATGAAAAAAAACCATTAAATTGTAGTTCTGAACTTTTATTGCTAACAAGAAATTCTCAGCCCAACTAATGAAATGACATCATACAAAGGTTGCCACTACAGGTGTTCTGCCTACATCAAATAGAGATGTCCTGGCATTGGCATGCCTGTTGATTTCCTTGTTTGTGGGGGTAATCTTTGGGAAATATCAGATCCTAGAAAACTGGCAAGTAAATGCAAGCATGTAGCAGAGGCTCTTAGTCTACTGTGCTCCCTGGACAAGATTCTCTTGAAGTGAGATTTGAGCAGTGCCATGTACCTTCATGGCTGTCACATCTGGAAAATATTTCATACAGTTTTCCAAGAAAATACCAGATGTTGCAGAAATGTATCTATTTTTAGTTTATTCTCCAGATGGGAAAGGCTTCTGTTTCAAAACTAGACTTTAACATTTTAATCATGAAGAGAGAAATCAGGCACCGTATAAAACACAGTGCTGTATGTTCAGATTAGAAATCAGAAATTGCTGACTCAATCTTTAGCATAACTTGCTAAGCCACAAGCAATGTCTTTATTGATACACAGCTTAGATCAAGCGTCCTGGAACCAATAAGTTCAGGTCACAATGAACAAAAGTAATTCAGATAGGAAAAATAAAATACAGTCAATCTCAAAATTTTTCTTTTAGCCATAATGTTTGAAGAACTATAAAATATAATTTCCAGAGAGTATTGGGACCTGATCCCAGAATAAGTCCAATCTAAACACATCAATGAGCAAAGTTAGTCAAGATAAAGGGGAAATGGCAAAGATAGGAGGTAGTTGATAATCTTTTATGTTCCCCATAAAAGTCATATGTTGCTGCTTTAGTGAACTCTAAGAATATGGCTTTGTTAATTAACCACACCAATCTATAAGCCACTATAGAGGTGCTGAGCAGGGAAACCAAGCCCCTTATAGGGATTCCATCTAATGGACAGTCAATAATTAATTTGTTTAGCACATTTTAAAAAGAGTTCAGAATGGAAACAAGCAACCTTGAGGGGGATAGGAGGTGAGGGTCCCCCTAGAATGTACCAGAGACACGAGAGGTGAGAGAAGCTCAGGACTCAGAGGGGGAGACCTTAGATGAAATGCCCTACAGTGGGGAAAGGGAACTTATAGAGGTCACCTCCAGTAGAAAGACATGGTATTAAGTGGAGGGATGGGGTTGCCTTCCCACAGTCAAAAACTCTGAACCAGAATTGTTCCTGTCTGAAAGAACTGCAGGAACAAAAATGGAGAAGAGCCTGAGGGAAATGAGGTCCAGGATCCATCTCAAGGGGAGGCTTCAAGGCCTGACACTATTACTGATGCTGTGGCGTGCTTACAGACAGTGGCCTAGCATGGCTGTCCTCTGAGAGACCCAACAAGCAACTGAAAGAGTCAGATGCAGATACTTACAGACGCAGATACAAACAAAAGACAGAAGCTGGGGGTAAGGGAGGAGTCTCCCTGTGGTTGAATTAGGGAAAGGCTGGAAGAAGCTGAGGAGGGTCTCAACTAACCTGGACCCCCAAGATCCCTCAGACACTGAGCCACCAACCAGGCAGCATACACCAGCTGATATGAGGCCCTGACACATATACAGCAGAGGACTGCCTGGACTAGCCTCAATGAGAGAAGATGCACCTAACCCTTGAGAGACTTGAGGTCCCAGGGAATGGGGAGACCTGCTGGGATGGGGGTGGGAGGTAGGGACATCCCCTTCGAGATGGGAGAGGAAAAATGGGATGAGTAACTGTCGGAGGGTGGACTTGGAGGAAGATAATGACTAGACTGTAAAAAAAAATTAAATAATGATAATAATAATGATGATGATGATAATAAACAAAAACAAAAAAAAATCAGTTCATTCCTACACTCTTAATTGGAAAGTGGAGACAAGGACCCCTGACTTCCAGGAGGTAAATGTGATTTGTTGTGATTTCCTAGTAGATGTTTAGCTAGATAGAAATTGATAGGTATAATTTGTCCTATAATCTCTCTATTCATTGTTAAGAGTAAAAATTGCTTTCTTTGTTTCTCTATCAAATATGATAACAGTGTTGAAAACATGTAAAACCTAGGAAAATCTATATATATTTCAGAAGATATTTCTCATGATGACTATGATTATTATTAGAAAAAAATTCATCCAGGTTTTCCAGTTTTGTTGAGTATAGGCTTTTGTAGTAGGATCTCATGATTTTTTGGATTTCCTCAGTGTCTGTTGTTATGTCTCCCTTTTCATTTCTGTCTTGTTAATTAGGATGATGTATCTGTGCCCTCTAGTTAGTCTGACGAAGGGTTTATCTATTTTGTTCATTTTCTCAAAGAACCAGCTCCTGGTTTGATTGATTCTTTGTATAGTTCTTTTTGTTTCTAATTGGTTGATTTCAACCCTGAGTTTGATTATTTACTGCCTTCGATTCCTCTTGGGTAAATTTGCTTCTTTTTGTTCTAGAGCTTTCAGATGTGCTGTCAAATTGCTGGTGTATGCTCTCTCCACTTTCATTTTGGAGGCACTTAAGGACATATGCTCCACTATGTTCATAGCAGCCTTATTTATAATAACCAGAAACTGGAAACAACCCAGATGTCCCTCAACAGAGGAATGAATACAGAAAATGTGGTACATCTACACAATGGAGTACTACTCAGCAATTAAAAACAATGAAGTTATGAAATTCTTGGGGAAATGGATGGATCTGGAGGATATCATCCTGAGTGAGGTAACCCAGTCACAAAAGAACACACATGGTATGAATTCTCTGATAAGTGAATATTAGCCTAGAAGCTTGGAATACTCAAAATACAATCCACAAACCACAAGAAACTCAAGAAGAATGAAGACCAAAGTGTGGATACTTTGTTCCTTCTTAAAAGGGGGAACAAAATACACATGGAAGGAGTTGCAGAGACTAACTATGGAGCAGAGACTGAAGGAAGGACAATCCAGAGACTGCTCCACCTGTGAATCCTTCCCATATTCTCATCAGACACTATTGTGGATGCCAGCAAGTGCTGTATGACAAGAGCCTGATACAGCTGTCTTCTGAGAGGCTCTGACAGCACCTAACTAATACAGAAGTAGAGGCTCACAACCATCCATTGAACTGAGTACAGGGTCCCCAATGAAGGAGCTAGAGAAAGGACCCAAGGAGCTGAAGGGTTTACAGTCCCTTAGGAGGAACAACAATATGATCTAACTAGTACCCTCAGAGCTCCCAGGGACTAAATCACCAACCAAATACACCACCAATACATGGTGGGTACAAAGAGTACTAATGGCTCCAGCAACTTATGTATAGCAGAGGATGGCCAAGTCGGTCATCAATGGGAGGAGAGGCCCTTGACCTGTGAAGGTTCTATGCCCCAGTGTAGGGCAATGCCAGGGCCAGGAAGCAGGAGAGGGTGGGGTGGTGAGCAGGGGGAGGGGGGAGGGAACAGGGGTTTGTTTTTGTTTATTTTATTTTTATGTTTTTTTTCTATTTTTCGGAGGGGAAACTGGGAAAGGAGATATTGTATGACATGCAAATAAAGAAAATATCTAATAAAAAAAGAAAAAAAAGAAAAAATTATTTTCTTCAAGCTCTCAAATATTGACAATGTAAGCTTTGGTTGGTCAATGTTGAATTATTAATTCTAGGTTTTATGCTGATAAACATGGAATATAATTTATAGATAATTTGAAAATATAAATATTTTCCTTCAAGTGATGTTTGACAAAATGAATGCAAATAAAATGCAATTAAAAGCCATGTGGTTAATAAAAATGGGAATGTGAAAGGCTATATGAAACCTACAATCACATTACCAAGATGAATACCAAGATGAATATCAAGATGAATATATATATATATATATATATATATATATATTATAGGGAGTTACCCTGCATTGCTAGAAAATGCTTTTATTAGAAGATACTGATTACTAATCAAAATTTCCAGTCCCAGGTAGGCAATACTACCACAAGTGTTGGTCAAGGACACACCAAAGATGTCCCAAAACAGCATAGACTCCTGCCATTATTCCTGATGACTTTTCAAAACTAGATAGCTGTATTTCTGAAAGTACCACAGTTGAGTTGTTTAGCCCTAAACAAAACATTTGTATTGTTTTCTCTAAGGCTCAGGTAACATTACAGAGGAGGGAGAAAGACAAGAACTGACTTCTGAATGCTGTCCTCTGACGACTACATGTGAACTTTGTTATGTACAAACACAATAATTATTAATAATTTTTAAAAGTCATACTCAATGATTTGACATATTTTCTACCTATAACATATTAAGGAAAGTTGTTTATTTCAACACTCACACAAACACAGACATTGAAGATAATGAAGGAACAATACATAAGAACAAAATTCAGTGAATTCTCTGTCTAGAATCAAAGGGGCCATCCATATTCTGGAAGATGAACTCTGTTTATGAGTTGGTCATTTTAGAACAGAAAATGTTATAATGTGTGTTTTATTGCGATACAAGTTTGAAAAGATTCAGTTTTTCCTGACCTCATATTTTCTTGTAATAATTGTTTGAAAACTAACCCTTTTGAGTTACAAGAACATATATATATATATATATATTTTACATATATATGTATCTTACATATATATGTAAAATAGACTTAAGGATTCTCATTTCTAAGGAATAGACCTCATTCATTAGCACATTCATAACACTTTGTCAAGGTAGGTCTGAAATGTTCTCTTTGATTGTAGGATTATTTAGTTTTCATTGTGCCTTCTTGAGGTTCCACTTTTAATTTATACAGTTAGTAATCTTTGTCACAGCATGAGGTCTTACAGCTGAGCAAGCAGCTTTGGCACAAAGTCTGTGGCACAGGGGTTGAAGAGGGACAAAGGGAATTAAGTTGGCTGGAGGCCTGAGTACCTCAAGGGCGTGTAACATGAAATCAGTTAATTTTCAGTACTTATATAGACGTTAGTCACTTCTTTTCTCTGTTTCCAAATGAAACAGGGAAATGTTGGCTGTCTTTGAACTTGTCATAGCAACAAAGAGCAATTTCATTCATCTTCCCAAGGAATAGCTTCTGCTGTGTATGTATACAGAGTGACAGAGCTCGTTCAAATGAATATTGTTTTGGGAGCTTTGGGGCTGCTGAAAGGGAGCACAGCTGGGATTCTTCAGTGGCTAGGTGAATGAAGGCAGCCATCTGAGAAGGGTGTAAGAGCCAGCTGGAATGAAAGCACTAGCTATAGTGGCAGGAAAGATTAAAGCTTTAAGACCCTGGGAACCAATGCACACAAGCGTTCCTCTAGCTCTCTGCTGTTTAGTAGATTTCCATTGGATGCTATCCAGAAGAGATTCCAACCTATTATACACCCCTTTACAGTAATGGCTGGAGGGAGCAGTACCTAGGAAAAGCTAAAGAAATAGCAGACATAGAATTAGAACACAAGAAAAAATGGACTGACTTGCCTTACAGAGGTTTGACCAACTCAGCCCTTCTCTCTTAACTTCATATATCCTCACAGGACAAAAATGCCTAGATTTAAGGAAACAAGTGTGTGAAATATATTGATACAATTCTCATTAATAAGTAACTATCAATGATCATTGTACACAGATACAGGTATTTCAGTGTAAATGAAGAACAATGTGTGACAGGGATCTTAATTCAAAATTACTTCCTAAAAATGTGCCTATGATGAATACAATAAGTATATGCCATTCTATTTTTCAGAAGAAATTCAGCAATTCATAATTTATTTATTATTCATTTATTTGATTAAAGTATATTTTAACATTTGCAAAGTCTAAAATTCAATATGATAGCTTGTCTTTTATTAAATTCCGGGACTAGAGTACCTTACAATTTGAAAATTTTAGAAGTGATGGTATCATGGAATTGGAATCAAGAACAAGAAAGCTCACCTCCCCCTTCCTCTCCTCTTTTTGCAAAGAAGGCTAATAATGAGAGTGAGCCTGAAAACACTGGGACTTAGGCTGCCCTACAGTTTGATCATAAATAAGTATTCTATGATTAAAGAAGTACATTTAGAAGGCAAGGATTTAACATCACAGCTCAGGGATTTGGAATATATTCTAGAGGAATTAAGTATTGCCTTTGTTCGTATCTCTTTTGCAGTATTCCACATTAGAGGGATCACCACAATAAAAAGGACAATAGTTCTCCCTGTGCAGAACAATTTTATTTGAAACAATGTAAGGGGAAATATCACAGATCAAGGATTGCATAAGTAGCAATGGAGTCTTGCTACTAATGAAAACGAAGATGAAGATCAGTTCAAAAGAATAAAACTATAAAGCAAAGCATGACAAACAAAAACCAAAACCAAGAAAAACAATTATGGACTCATGACTCCAGCAGCATATGTATAGTAGAGGATGTCCTAGTTGGTCATCAATGGGAGGAGAGGACCTTGGCCCTGTGAAGGTTCTATGCCCCAGTGTAGGGGAATGCCAGGGCCAGTAAGCAGGAGAGAATAGGGTGGTGAGCAGGGGGAGGGGGAAGGGAACAGGGGATTGCTTTAGTTTTTGGCTTTTTTTTTTTAATTTCATTTCATTTCATTTCTTTCTTTCTTTCTTTCTTTCTTTTTTGGAGGGGAAACTGGGAAAGGAGATATTGTAAATAAAGAAAACATCTAATAAAAAATCTAAAATAAAAGAAAAAAGAAAAAACAATTATGGAATCATGACAAGGCTCAAAGAATGGAAACATCCTATCCCTAAAATAGGGCACAACAACCTGGGGCAGGGAGAGTTGGCTCAGCAGATAAGAAAGACTCTTGCACAAGACTTGTATTAGGTTCTCAGCACACATAGTACACCACTTACCATTGCCTATGACTCCAGGTCTAGAGGATACAATGCCCTATTATGGCCCCAAAAGGCAACTGGACTCGCATAACCCCCTATACACACACACATACATACACATACACACTCACATACACACATGTGGAGAGCCATGCCTTGCTTTAAGATAGAGCCTAACAGAAGTTTAACAGAAGTCCAACGGACAAACAACTCCTTATATGGCAGACTGGGCGTGTAGCCACTTGTGGTCTCATCTGGCCCCAGCCAATCAGAATCAGTTATGACACATGGCACCATATTACATCATACAGGGTATATAAGCTTGCTCCCAAAGAGGCTTGGGGCTTTTGCTTTTTGCTTTTGCTTTCTCTCTCTTCTCCCTCACCCATGTAACAATACCCTGCATTCAAGGCCTGAGTAAATTACTGAAGGAAGAAACTGGTGTGTTAGTCTTTCCTCCCTGCCGGTCAGGGTCGTTAGGCGAACAACACACACACACACACACACACACACACACACACACACACACACACA
>JADRCC010314214.1:0-10797 GCA_019843855.1 Hylomyscus alleni | reverse complement strand
GACCACGTGGAGAGAGGGGGGAACGGAATGGGATGGGGGAAGGGAAGAGCCCAAGAGGGCAAGAGAGAAGCAAGAGTAAGAGAGGGTCCTATGCTTTTCATTCTAACTTTGTGCTCCAGTCTGCAATTGCTAGAGGTCAGCGTTAAAGAAACACCATCTGCTGTGTTATTTACTTTGTCTTTGCTATGACAAAGTACATCACACAAACAACCTACAGTGTGAGAAGTTTATCTGGGATCGTGACGTTAGGTATTTCAGTCCATTGTGATGGAGAAGATCCAGTGTCTGGAGAGTGAGTTTGCTTACTGACGTGATGTATATCAGAAACCAGGAACGAGGAACGTGAGACTGGAACCAGGGGCAGGTGTGCTCTTCACAATTCTGCCCTTTACAATCTATTTCAACCAGCCAGGCCCCATCTCCTGAAGGCATCACAGACTTCATAATGGTGTCACAAGCTGGTGACCAAGTGCCCAGAACATGAGCCTGAGGAGGACATCTCAGTTTGAAACCATAACACTCCTAGTAAAATATTTAGGCCCCAAATGTCTCTTGGAGCTATAGAGGCCAGAAATATGGTGGAAGGAGAGAATTGGCGATTTCAAGTTATCTTTTGATGTCCACACACATGTGGTCTTCAGCTTCTTCCCATTCAATAAATGATTATAATACAAAATTAAATTAAAACAGTATTTTTTAAATGAAAGGATTTATCTCTTATAGTTGTTTACAGAGGGAAAGAGTGCAAAAGGAGATTGGCTTGGACAGTCCTCTTTTGGAGGACTGCACAAGATGGTGTTTCTTCCAGAGTGGAGACTTTTGTCTTTCTTTCTGAATCTCTACCCAGTATGGTGCCTGGCACATAAAATAAGTAAGTGTGTGTGTGTAGCATGAGTGGAAAGCTGGTAAAGTATGTCAAAGGATTGGGATAGTTTTTCCACCCTTCCCCAAATGCTGTGTATTCAATTAATGGTATTCAATTTATTTTGCCTTCCCAATGATAGGCAAAAGAAAAGCCTCTTAAAACAAACCTGGAACTCATTACCAGATACTTTCTGGATCATTTTGGAAATACAGACAACAGTGAAAATCAAGAAACCTCAATCCCTGCAATCCCTGTTCCAAAGAAAAACAACAAATTGCCTTTGAGATACCCAGAGACCACACTGGTGAATATATATGACCTTTCAGACGAGGACACAGGAAGACGAACATCATGGTCAGAAGCAGGCAAAGCCAGGTACCCACCTCCTCTTCCTCTCCACCCTGCCTACCAGCCCAGCCAGAGAAGGAGAGGAAGCTCCTCTTTACAAACATGGCCCTGTTTTTCCTCATCTCTCTCTCTCTCTCTCTCTCTCTCTCTCTCTCTCTCTCTCTCTCTCTCTCTCTCTCTCTCCTTCCTTCCTCCCTCCCTTTCTTTCCCTTTCTTTTTTTCTTTTGAAATTCAGTCTGGTCATTTCTTTGTTACTCTTAAAGACTGGACTTAGACTTGAGAGTAGATGCTCTTAGTGACAACAGCTTAAGTCTCTTGGCAATCTGTTGCTGGCCTTTTTCTCTGGCCCCCTCCATTCTCTTGGCCACACATTTAGCATATTCTTCAGTCTCTCCTCATTTTCTTAGTACATTGTTTCTTCAGAGCAGTATGCTGGCATCTGTGTTGCAGGACTCTTAACTGTGCAGGCCGTGTAGCATACTGACTCTTGGGCACTTCGGTCCTGCGCTTCTTACTTTAAGGGCTTTATGACAACATATTGGTGGACATCATTCTCTTTAGAGATTGAAATGCTTTAAGATTTTGCTAGCTCTTTGGGACCCCAACCACTGAGGCATAGTAGTATCTGTCATTTAGTCCAGGAATATGCTCTTTCTCCCTCTCCCTCTCCCTCCCCATCTCTCTCTCTCTCTCTCTCTCTCTCTCTCTCTCTCTCTCTCTCTCTCTCTCCCTGTCTCTTTGTTTCTTTGTCTGTTTCTGTCTCTCCCTCCCTCCCCCTCCATCTCTGTCTGTCTGTCTTTATCTCTCTTTCCAGTAACCAAGTTGAGAACTCAGGTTGGCATCAGTATGCATCTCCAAACAAACTTGCGCTTCCTCTCTCCTTTTCCTGAACTATAACAAGAATGGCCTTTCTCAACAGCAGACAACAGTCTACTGTGGGTCAGTCAGGACACCTTGCTTCACAGGAAAACCTTGTTTGTCATTCCCACTGATTCAGATAACATAACCCACAGCAATGTCTGTGGCCATGCACTTCTCATAGAAAGTGTGAAGTCCGTGTTTATTGTCAACGTTAATGAGGTTCTGACAGCCAGTGGTTGGAAGGAGAGAGTCAGCTCCATTGTAACATGGCTGACCACCTAGGAGGCTCCACCTAAAAAGAGGACTTCTTGCTCCTTTTTACTGTTTCTTTCTTTTTTCTTTTGTTTCCTTCCCCCTGTTTTCCCCTGCATGCACACAACTATATGTACACACACACACACACACACACACACACTGGCACAGCTTTACTGAACACCCTGACATGTCATTTACCTCAGGTGTGCTCTTGATGTACAGCAAGGCCAGGTTCCCATGCCCAGCCCTGCATGGCAGGCGCTCTCCTTTATCCTTTGAGTGTGCACGACTCAAGGCGTTCTTTAGCCTTCAGCCATTAGGACTGAGGAGCCCTGTGGATGGCCATCTGACTTTGCTATACTCAGTGGCCTTTGTCCTGATACCACGGAAGTGCTTCCGTTCCTTACTCTCCTGACTCGGCTCATTTCCAATTATGTACTCACAAATGGTGGTTAACTGTTGGGCTTTATTATTATCTTTCATTTGGAGGCTCTGTTTAAATGTAAATATTACGTTTCTGCAGGCATGACAGTCTGGATGGGGACATACTTGGTAATTTCATATCTTCCAAAAAAACCCCATATAAAAGCAAGTCGGAGCACATGGTCCTGAGTGACAGCCTCCCTTTGGTTCCTGCGTGGGAGAAGGTGGAGCAGCTTCACTCATCAGAGCCTGGCATAGATGTGAAGAGGACGGTGGAGAGGACCAGGCCGAAGTCTGGCCTGATTGTCCGAGGCATGATGGCTGGGCCTGTCGCCAGCTCCCCGCAGGTGGGAATGCCCCTTTCTGTTTTCTGTAGCCTGGGCAGTGAGAGATGGGCGTCAGGCACTGCTGGCTGAGAACGGGGTACATATGGGGACAGGATGGACGCCTGCCTGCTTTCTCCTTGGCTCTATTTTAGTGACTCCTCAGCAGCCTTCGTTACCTCCTTGCCCTCAGTTTATCTCCCTGAGTTAGTGAAGTGGACGCTTTGATTTCCTCTCCCCTTACTTCGAGTAAAGACACACATTCTTGGCTCCGTCTTGGCAGTTCTAGTGAAGGAGCCCTCCCCTAGTCTAGAGGATATTATTGTTTACCACAATGGTTAAAGGGGAGTAGAAACCCTGGTCTTTAAAGCTATCATTTATTTTGTTTCTTTTCTTTTTTTCTTTCAGAAAAATTGTAAAAATTTCAATTATTGCTTGGTGGTTTCCTTTAAGGAGGGATCATGATTTGATCTCCTTAAGTAGGAGGGTACTGCAAATGAGAGGACATTGTGAAAGGAGTTTGCAAAACAAGCAATGGGGAAATATGAGAAACACGAGCGGCCTGGACAGACCTACCCCAGCATGATGATGCTGGCAGTAATCTTTTCACTCTTGTCAAGTTAGGACAAAGAGGGAGGATCCTCTCCCTGCCAAGCCACCCCTTGGTGCCATGTCACACCCAAGGCACCTTGTCAAAGAAGGAAGTTCATAAACTGGACCCTGTCCAGAGAAAAGTGGCTAGGAAGGTCAGAGAAGTTGGGAAGAACCAGTCTCTCAAATGTAGAAGAAGGAATCGCTAAGTCCCAGGGTGGCAAAGATGTGACTTCAGACTTTGATGCTACCCCACAATGCTTTGCTATGGCCGACATTGCTAGTCAGCATCAGTGTCTTTCCTTCTGTCAGATCCCTCTGGGTACCTTGAGTAGTTACCTCCAGGAGGGTGATGTGGTGTATCAGAGGAACTCCATTAGCCGTCTTAGATTTCGTCTGAGGTCCCTGAGGGCTGTCCCATTTGTGTGTGGCCCATGGTGTTTGCTCACCGGCCCGTGCAGTCCCCTGAGGGCTGTGGGAAGCACTGCTGCACCCAGGTTGGAAGCTGGTGTGAGGACTGTACTGTAGAGCAGCATCAGTGGGGACCAGGCTGTTCTGCTCCCTGCTGGGCACACGGTGGAAGGGAGCCTATCTAGCTGAGAGTTCAGGCTTCAGCAGTGGCTCTCAGACCTTTCAGTCTCAGGGTTTCTTTGTGCTTTAGACATTGAGGATCTCTATGGCTCTTGTTTATGGGGACCATATCTATTGATATTTGCTGTTTTGGAAATTAAAACTTGGGTCTGGAGAGATGGATCAGTGCTTAAATATGCCTGCTGCTCCTCTAGAGGATCTGAGTTTAGTTCCCAGCACCCAACTTGGTTTGCTCATAGCCACCTGTAACTTCAGCTGGAGGCCATCTGACTCCCTCTTCTGTCCTCTAAAGGTAGACCTGTACTTGTATGCACAACCTATATTCACATACACACACATACACACACACACACACACACACACACACACACACACACACAACTAAAAAAATTAAAAAGTTTAAACTAAGAAATTAAAACAATTTACTTCATAATCATTAAAACAATACCAGAAAACTATTCACATTTAACACAACATATTTTGTTATAAAATTGTGCTTTCCAAATTTGTGAGATTAGTAACTGCTTTGTATATAATTTTGCAAATTTCTTTAATGTCTGGCCTGATAGAAAACAATATAGATAGACTTTTTTTTTTTTTTGCTTCTGAATGTAGTCTGTTGTAGTACACCGTTTTTATTAAAGTGTGTGGACAAAATTTGGCCTTAGATAGAATTTAGAAAGGACAAAGAATTTAAGGACCTTTTAAGTGGGTGTTGCCATATCTGGTTTGGCACTGGGACTCAAAACCCAGGTTTTCACATATACTAGGCAAGTATGTTATCAAACAAAGCTAGACTCCCACCCTATAATGTGGAACCTTAAACTACATACGTGTGCTGTCTGTACTTTTTCAGTTCCCATAGGTCTGTCATGCATGTTGAATCTTTTATTCCCATATGATTAAGTAGTGTGATACATCAAGTCCTTTGGAATACGTTGGTTACTGAATTATATAGATCTTCTAAATGGACACACACCAACACACACACACACACACACACACACACACACACACACACACACACTTAGTGATGTGACCACTAAGATTGCAGGAAAATTTTAAAATCCCTCCAAACCCTCAAGCTTTGGATGGCTGATGTAGGATTCCCAAAAGTTGTGATGTTTACCCCACAGCTTGCACTTCATCACTGAAAACAGTACACTATTTGTTTCCCTTGCTGTGACAGGCTCAGTTTATTTTCAAGAAATGCCTGCCAACTTCTAGTCTGAATCACTATTGTCTGTCTGCTCATGGTTATTTTCCCTGAAAATGACAGCAAGTTCGTTCGTTTCACTCACAGTTCGATGGTTGCACACTCCTTAGCCGTTGGCTGTCCTTCGTACTCAGCAGAGAGGGCATCAGTACCTCTCGTTTGGTTGCTTGGAGTACTAAAATGATGTGTGTGACACAGTCTAAACTGAATGACGTTAGTAATGCTTCATAATAAAAACTTCAGTGGGGTTGTTCTTTTTTTTTTTTTTTTAAAGATTTATTTATTTATTATATGTAAATACACTGTAGCTGTCTTCAGATGCACCAGAAGAGGTCATCAGATCTCATTACGGGTGGTTGTGAGCGACCATGTGGTTGCTGGGATTTGAACTCATGACCTTCCGAAGCACAGTCGGTGCTCTTCCCTGCTGAGCCATCTCACCAGCCCAAGTGGGGTTGTTCTTAAGTCATCATCATACTTGTTCATTTTTTATTGCAAATGTGAGGCAGTGAAGAACACCCAGAACATACATAAAGTTTAGATTGATATACATGGCCAGCCATGTTCCTGCTGCTGTTGTTCACCCTAAATCTCATGGCAAAAGGCAAACTGGGCCATGTTTCTATTGTCTGTCAGTTGCCTGTCACTCTAACAAAGTATCCAAGGGTAGATAATTAAACAGAGGTTTCTTTAGGTCATAGTTGTGGGTCTGAGAGTCTTACGACTCCCATCTGTTCAGACTCTTGTGAAGTCTCTTTGTTCCACCTCATAGTACGGCAGGGCAGGTGCCATCATGTTGGGATTGCCTGTGGGAGAGGCAGGCTGTGTGTACGAAGCAGGGATTCAGGGGAGCTGCCAGGTTCCTTCACAACAAACCATTCTTGTAGGAGTTTATCCAGTTCCGTGAGATCAGTATTGATCCCTTCAAAGAGTATTACTTCTGAGATCTCAATTTTCTTCTTCTGGGCCCTACCATGTCACCTTAATGCCACCAAACTCACACCATGTGGACGACAGAGGACACATTCATGTCATACCTAGCTACTATAGGATTTGTTTTGAATTCCTTAAGTGATCTGGGGATTCCTAGAGGTGAGTGGACTCCACTTTGAGAACCAGTGGTTCAGTGGGTACTAGGGTCCAATCTCCTACCAAGATGGCTCTGTTCTTCAGCGTGTGCAGGTGAGACTTTGGTGACTGGTGAGACAGAGGTGATGTGGAGCCACCTTCCCCTTAAGGCATTTGCTGAAGACTTCCTTGGCAATTGTTTTGTGAAGTAAGGTTTCTTTCTTTTGTGATATCTGAGTTCTGTGAAGCTCATGGAATGGTGACTGTAGAATTTCCTGGCCACCCTTGCTGGGTATTCATCAGTTTTTACCAGTAAGTCATGGATGAGAGAAATGTGTCTTCTTAGGAAGAGTGACTAATGCCTTCCTCACTGTATGCAGGTATGCCCTGGGCAGCTTTGGATCAGATTTATAGTGCCTTGTCATTTCCATGAGGCCAGAACGCAACAAAATTAGCTCTCCTTAGTTCAGCCCAGGTTACTGCTTGCTCCTGAGTTGTTTTTGGACATGCTTAGAGATTCTGAAGTCTGGACCAAGGACAAGCTTGAAGGTGGATTTTGTGTCTTGGCAGTACTCCCATGCCCACTGCCTCACTGGGTAGTAACTGGAAGCCCTGTTTCTTCCAAATCACAGGAAGGCCATAGTCTGTCTGACTATGGATTCCTTCTTTTTAAATTGGCAAATCTTGAATGCTAAGGAGATGTAGGCAGCTGAGGTAGGGTCTCCATAAACACCACAGTTGAGTGAAGAGTGGCTTTGACCATTCCTGGTCTACCACCAGGTGTGGGAGTGGCCTGCTGACTGTCATGATTCTGTGACATGCCTGCTCTGCATTTGGGCTGTATCTTATCCTATCCATGGTAATGAGAAGGACGGGCTGCAAGCTCTTCCTCTCTCATCCCAAATGTGGACCAAATATGTTTTGGATTTAGAAGATTTATATTTCAGAAAGTTATCATAGTGCATATGTCACATAGCATGTAAGTCCATGAGCAAAACAAAACATCTTTATAGCTAAACACGAGGATATTAGCCCCATAAAAACTTGACAACCACATCCTTAACAGATGAGAACAGCTCACTGTAGGATTACTGAAGAATCCTCATTCAAAATGGCAGGAAATGGGCTGTAGACAGCTTGTATTACTGGTGAGGATGTGAGGATAGAGAAGGAAAGTTGCTTCCACAGGTGGCTCAGCTGTAGGTGAGGAGACAGTAAGTAGAAACTTATGATGAGTTTCCTGCCACCTGAAGTGCTCTGGGTAAGGAGAGAGTGAGAGAAAACCCCAAGGGTGCTTTGGGTCTGTTCAGGAAGGTATATCACAGTGCCAGAAGCTTTGGGGGGCAGCTCCAGAGTCCCCTCAGGCCTCAGGGGGCCCTACAGAAGAGGAGGCAGGAAGAGTGGAAGGCCCAGAGGGGATGAAAGACACCAAGGAACCAAGGCCTTGGAAACACATCCATATGGCGCACACAGGAACTTATGGACACTGTGGCAGCGTGCATGGGGCCTGCACAGGACTGCCCCAGAGGGGGTTCCTAGAGCCAAAAGGAGAAGTGGACACATGTCCCATCTCCTAACCAATACACTGATGATGAAAAATATTTTTCTCCAAGCGAGTCTCACTGGGGAAACAAACCACTCTTAAGGCTAGGCTGCGTGCCCAGCAGTGGATGGTCAACACAGCAAGCTCAGGGGCATCCTTGGGAGGCCTTTGTTTCATGTTAAGTTAGGGCCTTTTGTTTCTTTTTCTTTTTTCTTTTTCACTTTACAGGTCCTTACCTCGCCTATTATTTTGTGTTCCCTGGGATTCCTGTGTGTGCGTGACAGGGTGTCTCTGCATCTCTGTGCACTTGCTATGCTTCTTCTTTGGCTTGTTTGGTTGTTTTTGTCCTATTCTGGCTTGTTTGTTTTATTTTATCTCATTATTATTCCTTAGATACCTATTTATTTCTAAGGAGAGACAGGGTGTGGCTCCGGATGGGAGGGAAGGTAGACTGGGGGAGTAGGAGGAGAGGAAACTGTAATCAGAATATATTGTATGAAGAAAAATCATTTCAATGAATGAAAGAAAAAGAAGGGGTTGGGAATAGACCTTCCTGGGGTGGACTAGAGGAGGTACTTTTTCCAACTCCACTAGGTAAGGATACTCACTGCCTTTTTCCTTACCGCTTCAGGACTCTTTCCGCAAACGCTCTCTGAGAAGGTCCTCAGCTTTGAGCAGGAAGCTCCAAGCCCCAGAGGAGAGCCAGCAGCAGTCTGAGCCTTTTGTCCACATCCCAGCCTGTCCGGGTCCACAGGAGGTCCCTGCTTCCAGCAGTGACTCCGTCTCCAGGAGCCCTCTGGGTCAGCTGAATGAACTGTCTATAGAGAAGCCAAATGCCACTTCTAGCAGCCAAGGGCCATCCCAGAGGGATAGACCCAGGATAAGAAGTATTTCAGAGGACAGCCCACTGGGGTACAGCCACACAGATGGGAATTCCACGATGCTCCAGGAACGGCTGGAAAGAGCATTCAAGCGGCAGGGTGGCCAGCCCCCATCTCTCAGGTGAGCATGGAGAGCCAAGGTGGGGCTTTCCAAACCAAGCACCACTTGGCACACATGGTCCAGCCTCTTGTGGCATTCATGGGGTTCTTTTGGTCTCTTGTGCTATCTCTGTAAGCCTGTGAGGCAGGCTGGACCAGAGGATTATTATAATCAACCAGGAAGAAAATGGAGCCAGAGTTCACACCTTCCAAAGTTCGTGGGGAGGCCTTCTCTGCCCCTTCCATTCTTCTCTGAGCTGTAGAAGGCTTCAGTTGATGTCCCCAAGCATAACTGGAGTGGCACACCTGGCTGATGTGGATTTGAAGAGGTCCCTGCATTTGTGAATGAGCCCCAAAGACATATTGTGGGCACGCCTTTTATTTCTTAGACCCTTTTTTTTTTTTTACTTCCATTCTTTCATAATAGACAACTGGGGATTTCTGCAGTAATTGGTTTTTGACTGTTCATCCAGTCCTACACCTGGGATGAGCCTCTTGGCTATGATAGCCCTGGATTTAATTCATTCACATCTCATTTAGGACTTTAGAGCATAGATTCATGGAGGGGATTGGCTGGTGGGCTTTCCTGTCGCCTTTCCCTCGTGGGATGCCGACCCTTTCTCTTCTCTTTAAGAGTGAGTGTAAGATGGATGCTTTTCTCCTTCAATACAAGGTAGAGCTTAGTGGGAAGGACTTCTGAAGGGGTTTAAGTTATCTCTTCAATCAAAATTCTTTGAATTAGAAGTTTCTATTCTTTGTCAGTTGGGCCAAGTTATATTTTTTAATGATTTTGACAATTTTCTCTGTATTTAGCTCATTGGTATAAATTACACAGTTTAAAAAAAATGCTTTCTTTACTTTCAAGTTTGGAAGATCCACAGTGATGTCTCTGCTTCATTCCTGAAATTATTAATTAGTAGTAATTAAAACGTTAGTAATTTGTCATTTCCCTCTTGTGCACTTGAGTGTCTGCACATTCACACCCATTAGTCTTATTTATTTAGTCTTACATATTTTCCAGGAACATCCTTTGGCTTTATGTGCCTTATGCCCTTTTTTAATTATTTCATTTGTTGCACTTCCTTTTGGTTTAATTTCTGATTGCTTTCTTTTTCCTTTTTAAAGATTTACTTATTGTTATATGTAAGTACACTGTAGCTGCCTTCAGACAGCAACAGAAGAGGGCATCAGATCTCATTATGCATGGTTGTGAGCTACCATGTTGTTGCTGGGATTTGAACTCAGAACCTTCAGAAGAGCAGTCAGTGCTCTTAACCGCTGAGCCCTTCTGATTGCTTTCTAGTTTATCTTGTGGATCATTCACACTGGCTTCTCATCTGTCTCCTTTTGTGATGTCTTTGTTTGCCTGCATCCTTCTATGATCTTAGGCTTTCTTCCTGGTTGGTGGCAAGTCAGTTACAGTTTGAAGGCTGCATTGTGCATTTTTGAGGGTGATGCACTGACTGTTCCTCCCATACTGCCCACTCCTTTAGGAGATTTTTCTTTCTTTAGGTTCCAACAGTTTGAATGCCACACCCCAGGGTGGTTTTCATTGATGATTCTTTTTGGGATATATCAACTTTTCTGAAATTGAGGATTCATACTCCTCTTTGGTTTTAGAAAAGTAATCATCTGTTAACCTTTTAAATACAGTTTTTGTTTCACCTTTCTCTCTCTCTCTCTCTCTCTCTCTCTCTCTCTCTCTCTCTCTCTCTCTCTCTCTCTCTCTCTAT
>JADRCC010314196.1:0-12104 GCA_019843855.1 Hylomyscus alleni | reverse complement strand
TTAGGTCCTCCTCACCTCTGATCCTGGGTGTGTCAGAGCGCCTGGGAGTGGAGCTTCCTCTGGGTGTTGTGGGACTGGCTGCTGAGCTTGCACCCCAGGACATTTTCTTAATTAGTGATTGATGTGGGGAAGGCCTAGCCCAATGTGGGTAGTACTGTCATTGGCTGATGATTCTGGGTTTTATAAGAAAGCAGGCTGAGCAAACCATGAGGAGCAAGCCAGTAAGCAGCATCCCTCCATGGTCTCTGCATCAGGTCTCCAGATTCCTGCCCCATGTGAGTTCTTGTTCTGACTTTCTTCAGCCATGGCCTAGGTTGTGGAAGTGTAAGCTGAATTAACCATTTCCTCCCCAACTAGCTTTTGGTCATAGTGCTTCACTACATCCATAGTTAGTTATGATCAATAATTAGGTTGCTCGGGGAGGTCTGTGACCGAAGATGCATCAGGCCATACGTCATGAGGCCTGGGAGAAATAAGTTCAGATCCTTCCAGAGATGAAGTATAGATAATCATGAACCCAGTGTCTTCTTGTCCTGACCTAGATGCTGGTTAAATTACCTTCACTGTGAAGCTTGTACCACCTCCTAGGCAGAAGGGAGAGAAAGGATGAGGAGGACACTGATTGAGATAACCGTTATCCAACTGAACTGTAAGCCCTCGATGTCTGAGGTCACCTGGAATCAGAACGTTTACTTTTGTCACTCCTATATAAAGGGAGATTTGAAATCAGGTTTGATTATAAAGCAAGAAAGTTTCAATGTTCCATACCTGTAACACGCACTATGAGTGAATGGTGCATGCAGTATTTGCTCACACCGGACACATTCCGAGGGTTGAAAACTCAGTCTAATGTCCATACCCTCAAGTGAGTTTGTTGATCTCTTTCAGCCTTCCTCCTTCTTACAGGCTCGATTCACTCATATTTACTTCTCGGCTCATTTGACCTTAGAAACATCATCTTCAGCTGTTCCTCGGCCCACGGGCAAACCTATTATGCCTTCAGTATTAAGGCACATGCACCCACTGAGAAGAATCCTTCCTTAGGACCCTTAAGAATCATCCTGCAAACATTTCAGGGTGGGCCAAATGTGTGCACCACACTCATGCAGTGCCTAGAGAGGCCAGAGGAGGGTGTGGGACCCTCGGCAACTGAAACTACAGACTCTTGTGACCCGCCATGTTAGTGCTAGGAACTGAGCCTAGGTCCTCGGGAAGAGCTGTCAGTGCTCTTAACTGCTGAGTGGTGCCTCCAGTCCCTCCAGTGAAGTTTCACTGAGTACAGAAGACCCCCTCCTAATGTGGGTGGTACCATCCCGTGGACTGAGGTTGTGGACTAAATAAAACAGGACAAAACAAAACAAAAACAAGGTGAGTTAAAAAAAAAAAAGAAAGAAAGAAAGCAAGATGAACAGTAGCATTAATTTCTCTATGCCTTGCCTACCACGATAGGCTGTACCACCAAACTGAGTCAAAATAAACTCTTCTTCCTCCCTGAAGCGCCTTTTGTTGGGTTGGTGTTGGTGTCGTGGGGTAATTCGTCACAGCCGTGGGAAAGAAGTGTCAACAGTGGCTTTCCCCTCTGACACGGATGAAGCTGTAGTGTTCCGGTTGTCTCATTTATATCCATCCACTGTCTTAAAGCTTCTGCTGCTGGGAGGAGACTCCATGATCACCAAGAACACAGCAGTAGCGGAGTGGGGCCAGCCAGAGCTTAGAGACAAGCTGTGTGTGCTGCAGAGGACAGAGTCCGAGAAGTGACCCAAGCCCTCTAGAAAAGTCCAGAAGGTCATTGAGTTATTTACAGTTGGAGTTTGGTTTTGTGACTGTATCCTGGTTCTTCCCCCCCCTTGAAAAACATATTTAACTTAATTTTTATTTTTATAGGCATCCACTTTGCACCTGTAAAAGAAATTTTGTATTTTTGAAGAGTCTGAATATTTTAAACTGACTGAACTTGTAATGTGTTTGATTTTTGTAAGGACTGTGAAACTTAATATCAACATTACAGCTCGGGGATGAATGATGAAGGGAAGGTTCTAATTGAAAAGTGACGTGCCTGCCTGTCACGTTGGCAAGGAGTCATTTGTACTCACGGGTTTTGTGGGAGCTTTTGTGGGTTTTGTGGGAGCTTCTCACAAGCTAGAGGCATCAGACAGGAGGGAGCACCAGTGGAGGAAAATGTCTGCATAAGATCTGGCTGTAAGGCATTTTCTTAATTGGTGATCAATGATGGAAGCCTAGCCCTTGTGGGTGGTGCCAGTGTAAGACTCTGGTGAGCCTTAGCTTAAAAGGAGACACCCCCCCCCCCGAGTGAACCACAAGGAGCCAGGAATCGATGCAAAAACCAAGAGGAATTTATTGTTGCGTTGCGTTGGGGTCATCCTACACGTGAAGGAGAGGTGGCAACCCTTACAGCTCTGTTCAGTGAGCTTTTATACAGTTTTTCAGAGCAGCAGCCAATGTGTCACAATGTGATTGGCAGAACAGTGTGACTTTTAAACTGATTGGTCTTTAGGGAATGAGGTGGCAAGGAGTTCCCTGGTAGGTGGCCAACAGTTGGTCTGTTAGGTCTGTCTCAGAATATGTATCTGTGCTCTGGGCCTCCCCCACCTGCAGGTGGCTAATGGTTGGTTCCCCTACCTGTGGTCTGAGGAATGTTAACTAGCCTCTCCCTTCCGGAGGGGAGGGGTGCCTAAGTGTTCCAAGACCTTTCCAAAGTTCCTGAGCTGACCTCTTCAACATCCCCTAGCAGGTGGTCCTGAGTTGTATAAGAAAGCATGCTGAACAAGCCCAGAGATGCAAGCAGCGTGACCCCAAGTGCTTTGCAGGGGCTTCTGCCTGGGGTTCCTGTCCTGCAGGGTTCCTGCCCACACTGCTTTTGATAATGAACTGTTTACTCTTGGTCGAATTGTTTCACACCAGAAATAGTAGCCCTAAAACACCCATCTTACAATAACACTAATAGAAAATCAGTAGAAATTTGGAAAGAAGATTGAAGGAAGCCTATGTAGTCTAAGAAACTCAGCTCTTTGTACTCTTATTTCCAAATCCTTCCTCATCAGCCACTGGATTGCAAATACTCTAAGCCTTCGCTTGTGTGTTATTAACAACCTTGCCAACTATCTTTTGATCCTTTCCTATTATCTGGAGGTTTGAATTTGTTCCAATCTGCTTAATACGTTTCACTGGTTAATGAAACAGCCCATAGCTGATTGGCCCTGTGGCTCCGCAGCAAGAGGTAATTACTGCTTTCTTAGTTGGCCGCCTGCTCCGTATACTCAGCTGGTTATTGCTTTCTGAAGCTTGGGGGAGTCTTGTAATTGCCCTTTGGTGACAACAGTCATTTCCTGCTCGGATTTTAAACGTAACTCTGATCTTGCTCATCTTTTCGGAAGCTGTAGCTGTTGTACAGTGTTACCATTGAATCGTTTTGGATCTCCCTGTCGTGTGGATAGCATGGTCTCCCAAAGTGTTGGTCCCACATTCTCCTGTGAAGAGACAACTCTAGAAGGGATTTGGTTTGTACAATTTCCCAGCCAATGTTCTCATCAAAGAGGGGAGAAAATAGAGTTATATGAACAGGTGGATTCACGAAATCCTTGCACTCAGTGAACTAATGATTGTTTCCACATGGCCTGCCACATCATAAAAATTAGACATTTCAAACGTGTTGTTACTAAAAAGACTACACATCCGCTGCTTTTAACCTTCACAAGCTGATTCTTATTTCAAATTATGTACTTTAAAGCATTTCATTAAAATTTTGTGTTTCCTCTTTTAGGGTTTCTAGCAGTTTACCTGTGCTCTTTTGTATCTCTTTAAGGGAGTTATTTATGTCCTTCTTAAAGTCCTCTATCATCATCATGAGATGTGATTTTAAATCAGAGACTTTCTTTTCTGGTGTGTTGGGGTAACCAGGGCTCTCTGTGGTGGGAGAACTGGGTTCTGATGGTGCCAAGTAGCCTTGGTTTCTGTTGCTTATGTTCTTGCCCTTGCCTCACGCCATCTAGTTATCTCTGGTGTTAGCTGTTCTTGCTGTCTCTATGTCTTGTCCCTCCTGCAAGCCTGTGTCAGTACTTCTGGGAGACCAGGTCTCTCTGGGAGGAATTTGGGTATGGAGAACTGCGGTACAGGGTGCAGACAGAGACCAGAAGGATTCTGTCCCCAGCTGATCCTTGGTTCCTGTGTCCTAATGGCTTTGTCAGGGTCCTTCTTGGGCCAGGAATTTGAAGAGAAATGGTGGCCTTATCTGTGCTCAAAGGTGTGTCGGCACTCCTGGGAAACAAGCTCTCTCCTGGTGGTATTTGGGTATGGAGTCCTATGGCACAGGATAAGCTCTGGGTGCAGACAGAAACCAGAAGACTCCCATCCCAGGCAGCTCCTCAGTTCCTGTGTCCTGAGGGTTTCAGGCAGGTCCCTCTGGGCAGAAGTGGGGGTCTCACCTGTGCTCACAGGCATGTCCTCACTCCGGGGAGGCTCGCTCTTCCCCAGTGCTATCTAGGTATGGAGCCCTGCGGCCCAGGATCAACTCCAAGTCAGACAGAAACCAGAAGGCTTAAAAATTTGAATAATTCTAGCCGGGCGGTGGTGGCGCACGCCTTTAGTCCCAGCACTTGGGAGGCAGAGGCAGGCCGATTTCTGAGTTCGAGGCCAGCCTGGTCTACAGAGTGAGTTCCAGGGATAATTTTAAAAAACAATAGCTTTTGTGAGCAACTAAATTATCCTACAACCTATGAGCAGAAAGGTATATTAAATTCAAATCCAATTTGATAAACTTCTTCATTTGATTTTTTCTCTTATGCCAGAATAAACTATAGGATTTGGAGAGGTGACTCAGTAGTGAAAAGTACTTACTCTTGCTGAGGATCTGAGTTCAGTTCCCAGTACCCTCATGGTAGCTTGCAACCATCCTAACTCCAATTCCCAGGGATCCAATGCCTTCTTCTGACTCTGAGGGTATCAGACATGCATATGGTACAGATAAAATACATGCACATAAGCAAAACACTCATACACAAAAGATAAAATAAATGCATATCATTTAAAAAAATAAAAGAATAAAAACAGATACAATTCATCATAGTATTAGACTAAAAATAAAGCAAATCTGTTTTGCCATCTTAACAGATCCAGAAAAGTCATCTCACGAAATAATATGCATTCCCAGTTTTGAAAAATAAATGACTTTCAGCAGTTTAGGAAGAGAGACCTACCCTTACCTGATAAAGGCTACAAAAATGCAGGTGAAGCAATCATACACATAAAACAGATAATTCTAAAGACAAATAAAAAAGTATTTGCCCAATGAGTTATGGAGGAGCCAACATAAAATTTGCAACCACAAGCAACAGCACCATACACTCTGATACGGTTTATAAATATTGTTCATAATAACACTATAAAGAAATACTATAGACATCATAATAATCATGAGGGAAGATTTTTAATTTTTTTTTCTTGAGGAGAAGTAACATAACTAAGTTGTACAGTTAAATTCAGAAATCACACTACCTAACTCATCTTCCCACACCCTGTTCTTCCACTAGCCTGTTGATAAGGTCATTGTGTCACTACCGATGATGACCTTATGGTATCACATAATCCATTGGAATTCTTCAGCCAAGGGTTCATGTCTTATTAGAAGGTCAAGGGAAGTGTTTTCACAGAGATACGTAAATCATATGTGTAAAGATATGTGTCAGCATGGTGGCAACATTTATAGTGATTTTTTTTTTCTTTTGGTTGGGAGCTGTGAGACATTTATGGCAAGTTTGCATTGGCTCTTAAAGGGGGATCTAGTCAAATCTTCCATAAAAGAGCAGGCGAGAACACAGTCAGGCAAAACAAAATTATGGGTCTACCACTCCCATCAGTCTTTAGTGGATCTCCTCAGACCTTGGTCATGGTCCATTTTCTGCAGGCAGCTTGTTTATCCTATGATGTGATTGACTTGGGAGTGATGTATCCAGGTGTAAATACAGTCTACCCTGATAGCAGACGGGATAGTCAGGATGACAAGCTGTGGTCCCCTTTACGGGGCAGGTCCCAGTTTCCTTTGGACTTAATAGTTCAGCCTTTAGTTGAGGATCAGTGGTGACATACTTTCTTTTGTAGCTTCTCCTCAGCTGAGATTAGGAACCATGAAGGCTAGAGTGCTAACCAAAGGTCAAAGGTTGGGGTTCAGGCAGTGGGGGCACTCATCAGAGGCATCTAGTTTGCTGGCCTAGCTGAAGAGATCGGGAGCAACCACTTTGGCTGGTCTGGTCTACATCAGCTTTCAGCAAGTTCAGGGCTTGCAGCCATCTCGAGCATTTTGTTGTTTGAAGCAGATTCAAGGCTGGTGTCTATAAGGCAAGTAGAAATCTCCAGCTACCTGGAGGATTACCTCAGGCTTCTCTTCAGCAGTGTCCATGGAGGCAGAGTGACTTCAGTCCCCAGGAGTCACACACAACCCATGCCCCTGCAGGATCCCGCCAAGACTGTGGACAAGCAGAACCCTGAAGAATTGCCTTGCCAAGGTGGGCCAATGTTTCAAGTTCCTCACCCGCAGGAAATTCTCTCAGATCTTTTGGGTCTGGCTGCCAAAAGGCTGATGCTGCCCTATGTAGCAGTCAGAGAGTCAATGTTGTCCTGTGTAAGGAGCGCCATTCCATGGACGCTTGCCAAACTGCTTAGGCCATTGTCTTATCACAAGATAGAAACACCTCAGCTTTGATTGCTCGTCTCTGTAGCCCCAGCTCCTTAGCGTCTCATCTCTTTGCATACATTTAATTTTTCTTTTATCCCTTTTCATCCTAGTTTACACTGTCTCTTGAGCCTCTTCATTTAGAATAATACATGTTTCTGCCATCTTAGTTTGTCTGAAACTCTGCTAAGATCTTATCTCATGGCATCAAACCTCCATTGGTCTTTTTTTTCCCCCCAAGACGGGGTTTCTCTGTGTAGCCTTGGCTGTCCTGGAACTCACTCTGTAGACCAGGCTGGCCTTGAACTCAGAAATCTGCCTGCCTCTGCCTGCCAAGTGCTAGGATCAAAGGCGTGCGCCACCACCACTGCCAGCCTGTTGGTCTTTTTTTAAGGTCATATTTTTAATGAGAAAATCCAACTAGGGATGCTGGATAGTGACTGTCAGGTTAGCATCAAAACCTGGCCAGGAGATGTGTCTTGAACAGATTATTTTTGGGACAGCTTCTTTTCTGGCGCTTTTCTACTTGGTTCTGCTTTCTGACAGTGTTTTTGTTTTTTTGTTTGTTTGTTTGTTTTGTTTTGTTTTTTGTTTTTTTTAAAGTTTTATTGTAATATGATGAGAAAAGTTACATGATTTAAATTTATCTGAATTTGTTAACATTTAAAAACATATTTTAAGTAAATAGAATTAAATCACATTCTTGTTTCCCTTTTGTACCCCAGCTCCTCCCAGAGATTCCCCTTTCAATGCCTACAATATCTTTTTTGGCATATTCTTTAAAATTTATAAAACATTATAACAATAAAAATGAGTATTATAAAAGTTGTTTGATATAAAACAACAATCAATTTAACAGTGTTATGTAGATGCTTGTCTACAGTAATACTGAAAATACATACATTTTTATCAATATAAATTTTAAATAACTCCAAATGTATTAACTGTATATTTCAAAATAATACATCACTACTAATATTTTCTTTTTTTTTTAAAGATTTATTTATTTATTATATGTAAGTACACTGTAGCTGTCTTCAGACACACCAGAAGAGGGTGTCAGATCTCATTACGGGTGGTTGTGAGCCACCATGTGGTTGCTGGGATTTGAACTCATGACCTTCCGAAGAGCAGTTGGTGCTCTTCCCCACTGAGCCATCTCACCAGCCCCTAATATTTTCTTAAATGAACATGAATAAAGTGTTTTTGTTTGTTTGTTTGCTTTGTATTTAGTAGAGCTTAAAACTTGGCTCTTACTGTGGTAACTTGATACAAGAGTTATAAACATCAAGCAAAGCATTCAGTCTCACTCTTGGTTGAGCCCCCTCCAAATTTAATTGTCTACATTTCTTTTGGTATATAAATACTTTTAAAATATGTAAGCTGAGAAGACCAAACCTAAGGATAATAGGTATAGAAGAGAGTGAAGACTCCCAAGGTAATGGGCCAGTAAATATCTTCAACAAAATTATAGAAGAAAACTTCCCTAACCTAAAGAAAGAGATGCCCATGAACATACAAGAAGCCTACAGAACTCCAAATAGACTGGACCAGAAAAGAAACCCCTCCTGTCACATAATAATAAAAACACCAAATGCACTAAGCAAAGAAAGAATTTTAAAAGCAGTAAGGGAAGAGGGTCAAGTAACATATAAAGGCAGGCCTATCAGAATTACACCAGACTTCTCAAGAGAGACTATGAAAGCTAAAAGATCCTGGGCAGATGTCATACAGACCCTACAAGAACACAAATGCCAGCCCAGGCTAAAACTCTCAATTATCATAGGTGGAGAAAACAAGATATCCCATGACAAAACAAAATTTACACAATATCCTTCCACAAATCCATCTCTACAAAGGATAATAGATGGAAAACATCAACATAAGGAGCAAAACTACACCGTAGAAGAAGCAAGAAAGTAATCTTTCAACAAATCCACACAAATCTAGTTCCACCTCCTACAACAAAAACAACAGGAAGTGACAATTACCTTTTCTTAATATCTTAATATAAAAATTATTACCAACATATCCTAATCGATTGAAATTCAAAAGTATGAGGAATTAGAAATTTGTTGATTGTCATTCAATGGTCTCTCTAATTTGGTAATTGGAGAAATAGATCCAATATTGTACAATCTCTATATACTTTCAGCTTGTTACAGTTATGACAGTTTCTTGCTGTGTACAACATAAGGGTCTTGAAATCTTGCTTCTCCTATCTCAGCCTCTCTATTAGTAGTATTATTTATTTCATGTTTTTACACTATACTATGGTTCTCAGAACAGCTTATATATTTGAAAAGTATTTATAAACCCAAGGGAGACATAGACAATTAAGTTGGGAGGTGGCTTGTAAGAAAGAGAACAACAAAGAGTGAGACTGAATGCTTTGCTTGACATTTGTAGCTCTTGTATCAAGTTTGAAGAAGAGGACTTTATAAGTTGCTCTTTCTCTGAGATGAATGCTTTTCCAAATTATCACAGGTACTGAACCAAATTCTTACCCTCGTATAATGTCTGTGTCACCCTCCAAGCAGAACCATTGTTCACTGAAACAGTTGGTGAATGACTTTATGGATAGACTATCTTAATAAACACACCATTTCTTAAATGAATGTAACCTGTGCTCTGTGACCTTCCTTGGCACAGCTTAACTGTCAACTCTCAGCTTAGCTTCAATGGAGGTAAAATCCTTTGGTGATTTGAGGGTCATTGAAGTACAGCCTTATTACAATGAACTCCAATGTCTAGAAATTGGTCTTGTTTTGGGCTTGTACCACAGTAAGAGCCAAGATTTTAAACTCTACTAAATACAAAACAAACAAACAAACAAAAAGACTTTATATATTTATATTTACATATAATACTAGTAGTTATGTATTGTTTTGAAATATACAGTTAATATGTTTGGAGTTATTTAAAATTTATATTGAGAAAAATGTATGTATTTTCAGTATTGCTGTAGACAAGCATCTACATAAGACTGTTAAACTGATTGTTGTTTTATATCAAACAACTTTTATAATACTCATTTTTATTGTTATAATGTTTTATAAATTTTAAGGAAGATGACAAAAAAAGATTTTTGTAGGTATTGAAGGAGTGGTCTCTGGGAGGAGTTGGGGTACAAAAGGGAAACAAGAATGTGATTTAATTCAATTTACTTAAAATGTTTTTAAATGTTAACAAATTCAGATAAATTGAAATCATATAACTTTTCTAATCATAACGCAACAAAAGTTAAAAAAACATGAAATAAACAATACTACCAATAGAAAGGCTGAGATAGGAGAAGCAAGATCTCAAGACCATTATGTTGTACACAGCCAGACACTATCACAAACAAACAAGCTGAAAGTGTATATGGATTGTATAATATTGAACCTATTTCTCCAATTACCAAATTAGAGAGACCATTGAATGACAATCAACAAATTTCTAATTCCTCATACTTTTGAATTTCAATCGATTAGGATATGTTGGTAATAATTTTTATATTAAGATATTAAGAAAAGGTAATTGTCACTTCCTGTTGTTTTTGTTGTAGGAGGTGGAACTAGATTTGTGTGGATTTGTTGAAAGATTACTTTCTTGCTTCTTCTACGGTGTAGTTTTGCTCCTTATGTTGATGTTTTCCATCTATTATCCTTTATAGGACTGGATTTGTGGAAGGATATTGTGTAAATTTTGTTTTGTCATGGGATATCTTGTTTTCTCCATCTGTGGTAATTGAGAGTTTGCTGGGTATAGTAGCCTGGGCTGGCATTTGTGTTCTTGTAGGGTCTGTATGACATCTGCCCAGGATCTTCTAGCTTTCATAGTCTCTGGTGAGAAGTCTGGTGTAATTCTGATAGGCCTGCCTTTATATGTTACTTGACCCTCTTCCCTTACTACTATTAAAATCCTTTGTTTAGTGCATTTGGTGTTTTGATTATTATGTGACAGAGGAATTTCTTTTCTGGTCCAGTCTATTTGGAGTTCTGTAGGCTTTTTGTATGTTCATGGGCATCTCTTGCTTTAGGTTAGGGAAGTTTTCTTCTATAATTTTGTTGAAGATATTTACTGGCCCATTACCTTGGGAGTCTTCACTCTCTTCTATACCTATTATCCTTAGGTTTGGTCTTCTCATTGCGTCCTGGATTTCCTGTATGCTCTGGTTTTGGGTCTTTTTGCTTTTTGCATTTTCTTTGACTGTTGTGTCAGTGTTTTCTATGATGTCTTCTGCCCCTGAGATTCTCTCTTCTATCTCTTGTATTCTGTTGGTGATGCTTTGCATCTATGATTCCTGGCTTCTTTCCTAGGTTTTGTATCTCCAGGGTTCTCTCTCTTTCTGATTTCTTTATTCTTTCTATTTCAATTTTTAGAATCTGGATGGTTTCTCTCATTTCCTTCACCTGTTTGATTGTGTTTTCATGTAATTCTTTATGTCTTTCTTAAAGTCCTGTATTATCATTATGAGAAGTGATTTTATATCTGAATCTTGCTTTTCCAGTATGATGGTGTGTCTAGGACTTGCTATGGTGGGAGTATTGGGTTCTGATGATGCCAAAGAACCTTGGTTTGTGTTGCTTATATTCTTATGCTTGCCCTAGATCATCTGGTTATCTCTAGTGCTACCTGCCCTTGCTAAATCTGACTGAATCCTGACCTTCCTGTGATCCTGGTTGTGTCAGAACTCCTCAGAGTTAAGCTGTCTCTGTGATCCTGTGATTCTGGGATCCTGTAATCCTGGGCTTGTTAGAGCACCTGGGAGTGCAGCAGCTTCCTCTGGGTGTTTTGGGACTGGCTGCAGAGTTTGTGCCCAATGTCTGCTCAGGGCATCAGTCCAGAGAGACCAGAAGTAACCTAAGTCACTGGGCTGGTGGAGTTCCTGTGTGCCTGGTCCCGCTGGTCCCAGTTACTCCTGGTGTTGGGAAAGATGTTGTGTCCTCCTCGCCTCTGATCCTGGGGGTGTTAGAGCATTTTGGAGTGGAGCTTCCTCTGGGTGTTGTTGGACTGGCTGTGGAGCTTTCGCCCAAGCTCTGCTCAGGGCACTGGCTGGCCCAGACAGTCATTTTTAGTGATTTACACCACAGTAATAGTGGCTGACGTTAGTAGTAAATTACAACATAGGGGATGTCAAATAAGATATAAAATAAACCAAATATTTAGATTTTTAATATCATATAACCATTTCAATATCCCCTCCTTTTCTCTCTCTTTCACTCTTCCTTTATGCCAAATAAAAAAATTTCAAATGATTAACTTACAGAAATTATTGGCTCATGAAACTATGAAGATTTTAAAGTCTAAATGACTTGGAGTTTCCTGGCAGTCTCTAAGGCAAATGTAGGATAAGATCTGGGATCTATGTGAGTTCATTTCACATGGTAGCTGTCTGTTAAATGTTTGTTGAATTAACCAATTATTCAGATCA
>JADRCC010314182.1:0-15870 GCA_019843855.1 Hylomyscus alleni | reverse complement strand
TAATCCAACTTGGAGTCCTACAGTAACTGTCATAAGAACATATCTTCCTTAGATATATGGTTTAAACACTCCTGTGTTTGACACACTGTGCTGTTCTCTGAGAATGCAGAAGCAAATCACACACAAAATCTTTCTTATTAGTTTACTGCATATAAGATAGACTGTAAAGTAGAAAGAGCTAAATGCCATAGGAGCAGAACACTGAGGAGAGTATTTTTTCTGAATGAGATATGCCTGTATTTATCTAGAAGAAAAAAAAAAAAAAAACAAATAAGCCCAGCAGTGGTGGTACATACCTCTCAGCTCAGAACTATGGAGTCAGAGGCAGGTGGATCTCTGAATTCAAGACCAACCTGGTCTACAAAGGTCTCAAGACAGCCACGAATACACAGAGAAATCCTGTGTCAAAAAACCAAAGAAACAAACAAAAAACAATAATCAAATTACAGATTCAAATAAACAAAGTCTACTACACAAAATAATTTAATTTTTTTTTTACTTTATTTCAATACATTTGTGTTCGTGTATGTGTGTGTGTGTGTGCACGCGAATGTATGCAGTGCAAGTTTGAAGTTTACAGACAGCTTGCTATGGATGGTTTCACGCTTCTAACATATGGATCCAGGTGTTGAACTCAGGTTATCAGTCTTAGGAGCTGGTGCCCTTACCATCAGAGTCATATTTCTGTCTCTTAACTAATACTTTAATAGAGAGGAAGGCTATGGGGGGCTTACAGAATGACCTTGTTATGAAACAAAGTTTACAAAAAGGGGTAGTGGTAAATCTCAGGAGTACAGAGTTTGTCCAGCATGCGTGAGAACGTTTAATCCATAGATAAAGTAAGAGTTAACTGAAGAATTGCTTGTGACCTGTTATTTCGTCCTTTTTGGGACTCATCAGTACAGTGTAGCACATGATCCAAGAATTTAAAATACTTTTCCTTAAAACCTATGTTTGTATCAATGATTACAAGATTAGGGATCAAATGCTTTGAAGGGTTTTCAGTAACCAACTTTCTGCTGATCTGAAAAGAACCTAGTCAAGAATAAAATTCAAATGGCATACACATGTATGGAATTCTTAAAAAAGTTAAATTTGGAAAATAAAAATGACATTTGCTTGTATCATATTCTTAGTCTGCTTCAATTTTAAAGAACTCAGAAACAGTGTAAAAATATTTGACAATGCTATTAAATCACAAAGTGTACAGCATTGCTTTTAATCCCTTCATATTGGTTATTGAATTTTTTAAAAGAATGATGACTGTATTTACTATAATATTTGGAAGGCACGGGCCAATTATCATCTTTCTTGTGACTATTGAATCATTTTCATGGGTTCAGTTAACTCACATTTTAGGTCCCTTGAGTTTATAGCAAGGACCAATGAAAAAATTCATACCTCATCATAAAATGGAGCCCACTGTTTATAAATTTAGTTTTAGATATCAGTACTAACTCCTACCCAAAGACCTCTTTGATTTAGAATCATCTTTCCAAACTCTATGTGGTACAGCTAGGATCCTCTAAGCAAGTTTTCATCTTTGCTGTCAAATGATTATTGATGGAGTTTGATAATGGTTTTGGGAGATCGAGAGTAGAGCGGCAACTGTAGATAACAGGTCACAGAGCATCTATTTCTCACTCATGCACATTTGCTAACCTGGATTTACATCTACTGGGACTCTAAGGTGTAGCTTTTGGATTTGCTACAAATCCACTTCCTATGTGTATAGCTTCTGCCACTGCTGATCCCACTGTCACTCAGGAAGCCACATTCTCCTCCTCCTCGGGCGAGAACCCTAAAACAAACAAACAAACAAACAAATAAAAAACAATAATTACTGCACAAGCCAACAGTGCATTGAAACACCAATGCTAGTTGCACAGAGAATGTTTTACATCTTCAGGGTTCGACTTGAACCGCACCTTCATTATTCTTCAACACTGAACCATATAATATGTACAAGGGAATTGACTGGTGTTTGCTGCCATGTTCAGACAAACTGCTGCCACAGATGACCTCACTGATTTTCTGTTCTATTTTGAAGTATTTAACATAAGGTATACAAGTTGGGAAAACTTCAATTTTTAGTAAATTTTTAGTAGAATTTCATGATGGCTGTAAATGGGTCTGTGTTTTATCATTCTAGTGAAATGACTCCACTCAAAATGGCTTGCTATGCTCACAAACAGCACTGTCTCATTATTTTTGATGAGAAGACTTTAGAGATGTTCCTAATGTCTCAGGAGTCTTTGCTTCTGTGAACAGGTGTATCTGTGCAAACAGAGGACCAACAAGTCTTACCCATGCAGCTCTGCACTGGCTTCCTGGGCTTTAGAGTCCCCTCCTCACATCTATAGTTCTAACTCAAGGTATTTATCAGCAAAGAAAAGATTTCAGTTGGTGATGGAGCAGACAATATCTCCCCCAGATATCATCACCATTTTAAAGGTCTTGAGAGAAATCGAATTAACTAAATGCCTTGAAAATCATGGCCAATAAATGGGAGCATATCTGAAGGACTTAGGTTTGTGATGTTGCAGTGTTTGCCCGGGATTGGTTGTGAGTGTAAGCACACACTCTGGCTCTGAGCCACACCTGCAGTTCAAAGGTTTATATTTTCTTTCTTCCCAGTACAGTTGGCTTCACATGACACAGCCATTCATCTCCTACAGATGCAACTCACACATTTCACAGCAAATGAACACAGTATAATGAAAAGTGTTCTAGAAACATACAAGTTGCTATATTCAGTGTTGTCTGTCCACATCCAAGGGTACTCTGTTGATGCTCTGTGCAGGCCAATCCAGTGGTCAGAAGGCCCCTTGTATCTCTTCAGAAAATTCTGTAATTATGCAAGTAAAGCAAATACATATGTCTTTCAGTTTCACGTGACCCTTGAATCTCCACCCTAGAGTCTCCTCCCAGGATGGCAGCATCTAGTAACTGAGGGTCATCAACTTTAGAGCCATAATAACCCTCAGTTCTCAATGTAAGCATTTTACACCCATAACCCAAAATACCTAACCCAAAATACAGTGATGATCACCTGTCCCACTCTGACTTGGAAAGTCCTTGATTTACAATGTCCTTGCCATTTTTAATAGATGCCACATTCATTATGCAACATGTGAATGGTTGGAGAAAAGCTTACATGACCACAAGGTATCTGAGGAGATTGTATGTCTGGCCTGGGAGGTCTTACTATGAGCACTACATGAGAACAGATCTCTGCAATAGCTTAGGGCTCAAGCCAGAAGCAATAACATCAGGAAAGGGCACAAACTATTATTCTGTATTTATACCCCATGTGCCTGAATGAGATCCTTCCTCACGCTTTAGCTCCAAGCTCTCTATCTCAAGTCAGTACATATTCAACAAAAACCAACAAACCCATTACTTATCCCCTTTCTTACCAGCTCCTCCAAGCTGTCAAATAGAGCTAGATGGGCATCCAGTGCCATGCAGGAGGACTGGCTGAATGTCCAGTTTCCCATGTCTTCAGAAAAATAAAAACATTTACTTCCAAATCCAATCCAGTCACGTGGGCATGTGGCATAGCAAGGTTTACAGCTCTCCATGACTGGGTTTTTCTTTCTCACTAAAATGGAGACAGTGATATAAAATGTAATAAGGGAACATTTCCATGTCTGGTCCCTTTGTCTAGCCATTAAATCTCAGTCGTGAGGTGTGTGCTTGCACTGTAGTTTTCCTAACTGATCACTAGGAGACCCTCCCCCTAGCATGAGGGTTCTCAGCCTTCCAATGGGGCTCTAAGGAAATGGTTTTTTTTCTTCTTTGTATTATGTGTTTTGAAACAGAATCTAGCTATGTCCTCCTGCCTGGTCTTGATCTCACAATATGGACTGAACTTGTCTGGAGATTGTAGTAGTTCTCCTGGCTGTTCTCCCTCAGTGCTGGGAACAAGACACCATATCCTATGAGAAACTTATTTCTAGGCCATCAGCTCCTTAAGACTGTCCCTGATTCCTTGAATCCTGCAATGTGCTTTCCCATAATCCTCCTTCACATTCTCCTTTTTGCTAACAAAAGAAAAGAAACTCCTTACTTGTCTGGATTTTACTATAGAGAAATGCCAGCATGCAAAACATGGCAGGGTCAAACAATTTTTGACAGCAACATTTTGATCACAAGCTTCCTATAATTCTCTACCTCCCTCTCTCTCTCCCTCTTCCTCTCTCTCTTTCCATTTATATCTATATCTACACCTACATATATATATGTGTGTATATATATATGTATATATATACATATATACATATATATATACACACATATATATATGTATATATATATATGTGTATATATATATATATATATATATTATGTATATATTGGAAAAATATTTTCGAAAATGAGAAGACTAAGTGGACAGAGCCTGCCATCCATATGCAGCATTAGAATACAATCGTTTCTAATAATTATGACATGTTCCTTAAGGCTCGTGCTTATATTCTTACTGATTAGTGACCAATGAAATGAACAGAAGAGATACTTTGGTGACAGGATTAGATTATGGGGGCTGTATCTGACAAATGCATTAGTCCCTTAAAGGATTCATTATTGCAAGGCATTTTTAGGTGATAGGCACTAGGAGGTGGAGTCTAAGTGAGAGAAGTGGGTCACTGGGCACACGTTTTCAAAGGTACCATATTGTCTCTGCTATTTCCTTCACTCTTCACTGGCAATCAGATAGCCACAGGGAGAGCAGCCTTGTCTGCAACATACTCCCCACCACAAAGTATAAAACCACTGCCCAGAAATTGTGGTCCAGATTAAGTCCTGCCCTCTTTCAAATTGTTTTGATCAGATGTTTTGTCATGTAGAAAGTAAAATGGCGGTGTTCAAATACTCAGAAGTATTTCTGGGTATTTCTGGGACACAAAATAAACAAGCACTATAAATTACAGGGCTCTTCTTACCTTCCAAGCCTTGAACATCTCGTTCTGAATTTCTAAAGAGCTTTATTTTTTCTTGTATGATAATATAAGGATAATATGAATTACTATGCGTTAAAAATAAATTAGAGTAGCAGTAATGTTTGAATCAATATTACAAAAAAAATCAAACTAAGGAACTTAATGACAAAATCTCTTACATTGAAATGGAGGTTATTAACTACTTTAGTCCCCAAATGTGTGAAGATGAGATTTGCTATCCTGGGACAACTGAGACAAGTAATATTTATAAAATGTTTTCAAATTTACAAGCTTGAACAAAGTTGATTCTTAAGACTTCTTAGTCTAATTCAGCTGGTCCATTTGTCTTACTCTTTGGATCACTATGATAAAATACCACGACTAGGAAAGTCATGAAAGATTCAGAAATATATTTCAAGTAAATGTGTTTGATAAGAAAACAAGAGTATATAACTGGCAAGTTCCAGATTGATGAGGCCCCACTTCCTAGTTCACAGGAGATATCCTTGGATGGTGTTGAGAGCTTCCTTTATGAGAGTTATCAGCCCATTCCTATGGGACCCACCTTTGAGATTAGGTGTATAGAAGAAAGCTCATTAAAACCCAGGAAAGCAAGGAAAAAGTGAAGGTCTCAGAAAATAAACAGAACTCATAAAATATAGGAAACTCCTGAAACCACCTAGGTTTATATTGTCCCTCTTTAAGTTTCCAGAAGTGGGGAGAGAAGATTTTCTAGACAGCTGAGGTTCATGCGTGTGCTCAGATGGGGGTTGTTGGTTCAAGAAACTTCATAGACAGAACTTCGACGAGTAGTAGTCAATGCTAACACCGGCTTCCCTGGTGAGTCATTCATTGTTTTCTAAGGAACCCTCACACATACTCCTGTTACTAATCAAAAAATTGTCTAGTTTACTAAGTTATCTGGGAAAAACAATTTCTTTGGCTTTCTATCAGGGTCCAGTGTGTTCATGTACCTGTAACTCAAGTCTTATAATACTTTTTCCTAACACAAGAATACCATATAAGCTGGAGGTTACAGACATCTCTCTAAGAAAAGACCATTTTGATTTCTGCTTTCTTTTCTTTCCTCAACAAAAGTCCCCTGTATGGTCAAGAGATTTTTTTTTAAACCACAAACTAGCCATTATAACTCATGGCTATAGTGAACTGAGAAACATTTTATTTTTACCTATAAAACCATTTTAATATATCCTAAATATATCTCTCAAAATTGAAAACAAAAGACTTCTATACAGTATTAGAAGCTGTCACAGACATTTGATGCCCATACCTTAGTTCATTGACAAATAAAGGACTAAAATTATTTTCCTGCCTCAACTCACACATTGAATACCAATATTACTTTTTGATCATGTTTAAACCTAAAGTTACAAATCTCAGATTCTAATTGATTTTATGATTTGGAAAGCTACTATAAAGTTACTATAGAAGGGAAATTTCTGGAACTACAGTTAACACAAATAGCATTGAAAAATGCCATAGTATATCTGCAAAGGATTATCACATGGACAGGTTCAAGGCTCTTGTCCTGTAAAGTGAAATGTTTTCTCATAACAGCAAACAAGGCATGAGGGCACAGATATAAATGATCTTATTCAACTATCACTGTATAGTACCCTGGACATCTTTGACTCTTCCTATTTATTTTAGCTTTAAACTAGAAAATAGTCACATCCAAGTTACTATAGATAATCATTTTAGAAATTGTAAAGATTTTCAATTAAATATTTCCTAGATTGTGCACCTGATCAACAAGTTCCAGAATTAAAGTGCCTGTTCAGAAGTCATTGAAGTTAAAAAGCAAGAGAAGGCTTAGAAATCCAATGTTAAAGTTCAAAAATCACTCTAACCATCTCATTGGAAGTATAATGCATACTTTAATGTCTTGGAATCATCTTCTTAAAAACATTCCTTGTTTACAAGAATGTCTAAATTTGAAAACATTAAAAGACAATATTTATATAAATACTACCATAAAAATGCATCAAACCTTAAAGGAACATTCTACCTAAAAATGCCAATACGTGATTTCATGAATTTAACTTTTGAAATACCCTTTTATCTAACCAAGCAGATGAATTTTGTTGCCTTGCATGCCATATTAATTTGGTTATATTAACATTACATATTTATATATTAAAATCAATTTCTAGAAGAAAATGTACTGTCAATTTTAACAGCATGCACAGCCACAAGTAAACTGAAACTTCATTGAGCGTGACTTTATAATTAACACAATTCACAACTGAATCAGGAATCTATGGAGAATACATAATATTTCTATGATGCTAGTATTGCTTTTAATGCTTACTCAGACCATGGCAGAATATTCTGAAATTCAATGAAATAGTTGGCCAGTGAAAGTTATTTTTCTTACTCCTGGAGGAGTGTGACAGTTACATGCTTTAAAGGCATAACTTATATCATATGTAGGAGATACCAATTTGCCTTATGGACTTTACATGCTGAAGCCTGTATTAGGGAAAATTCAAGCTATAATTGTCTTTTAGGACAAAAGAAAATTAATTTTATAATTGGATTCTTCACAATAGATTTAAATCACTTTATTACACTAAGCTTGAATGGTTTTCAAATATTTAGGTTTAAATCTCAGTGAATATATATAAACTAGATGTCTCCAGGATTTCATCTAATCTCCCAGGTGTCCTGAAAATACAGCAGAAGAAATAGGATGCAGAGGATTTAGGAAGAAGAAAGAGGAAGAAAAACACAGATGATCCTTTAAAAAGAATGCTCAGAATACAGACAGATGAAAGAAATGACACTAATTTTAAACTTGTTCTTGCTTATAAGTTGATTTTGTGACTCCTCCTAAATTCAGGTATGGCTATGTGGATGCCCAGAAAAAAAAATGATTAATTGCCTGAGAATATATATTTTTTTCTTCAGATTATTAAAGCAAAATGGCTTATAATATTTTAAGTCTCAAATGAGTTTGAATATTCTCATCATTATATATATAGAAATCATAAAGAAAAATATATTTAAAGGTCTGCTTTCTATATTTTATTACAAATTTTCTTCCCAAAGATCAAAATGAATAGTCTATTTTCATCTCTTTGCATTACTCAGATGGTAAGAATTTGGACCTGATTTTTATGAGTCTTGGTATCTTAGTGAATTTTTTTATGGAAATAAATTTGAGTGAAGAGTAACAAAAGTAAAAGTGATACAGTGAGTTGACAAACCAAAAAGACACATGTAGCCATCTGGGTTGAGTGATAGAAACTTCAACTCCAAGGACCAGAAGAGAAATAAAGAAGATACTTTCAATGTGATAAGTGCTCTTTGAAGCTGGGCCCTCAAATCAAGCTAGGAAACCACCTACTTCTATATTCTCCCCAGTTCACATTATTAATCAAAGGTCATCACACAAATAGCTACTTTAGGTCCTCCAGACATTCATCATTAAAAAGGAGATATCATAAGTTTATTGACTTTTCTGTCAGAACAAATTGGTAAAAATTAGTATGAACAATATGGCTCTTACAATAAGACTGCTTTCATATTTGTAAGTTACCAATTTTAGCCTTGGATTCTAGACTAATAGCATTTTTTTTTAAACACACAGGGTTTCATCTTACTTTTGTTATGACCGGATAAACTTGATATGCAATTAGTCCCATAGTTCAATTCTGCAGTTGATGAGTTCAGATTGTAAAAGTTGCTTGATGGACAGAACGGTTATCAAAGGAAATAACTTAAAAGGGGATATGGTATAGAAAGTAGCTACCAAGTTGAAAGTGAACTTGATTCACCTACTAGCAGATAAAATAAGAGCAAGCCTGGGATTATTTTAGGAAAGCATTGATGTAAGGTTTTCAGTAGCTCCTGGGCTTGAACAGAGATTTTGAAAAATAATGGGATTTTGAACTCCAAACCACAGAGCCTTCACAGAGAATCCACGTCCCTTATTTTAGTTAAAGCTTGGGCACCCTTATAAGTTCTATCAGCAGAACACTTGAAAATACTCTACGTTTCTGAAGGGCATTGAATTATCAAATTATTCCAGGCTGAACCCAACTTTCAGATATATTGTATTTGACTCATAACTGAAATATTTCACATAAATATCAAGATTTATGGTGTACTTAGATAACTATACATCTGAAACATTTTCTTTATAATTCCTCATTGTGATTCATGAGTTCAAAGAAAACTACAACTGATATTTTAAACATTCAAGGTGTTTAAATTTTGCCACAATTATTAGCTCTTTACAATTTCATATAAAGTATACACCAATCATTTCCCTCACCAAGTAGATGCTAATAACACTGAAATTTGTGACCTTTCCTTTTAAAACATTATTTTTTTGAGATTATAATATAATTACATAATTCCCCCTTCTGTTCTTTTTCTGCAGTCCACTACATAACTTTTCTTACTTTCTTTCAGTTGCATGTCCTCTGTTTTTTATTAATTGATATTATATTCTACACACATACACAGTCGTGTATTGATTTCTGTTGGGCCCTGTTTGGTCTTGGTTTGGGCCTTGAGGATAAACTCGAGCCTGGCTTGATTTTTGAGACCTGTCAATCTCCTCCATTTGAGAATGATTCAGCACGACCTACTGACCTGAATGAGAATGCCTTTGCCTAGCTACTGCTGATGTATCAATTTCGTATAGCCCCCGTGAGATCACCCCACCTCCCTTGTCATCTCACTTCACCCCATGTGTCATCTCACTCCTACCCTATCCCCACCTCCTTGCTCTGCCTATATAAACAAATTGCTGCCAGGTTAAAGCAAATTCTTGCTTTGACAAGATACTGGCTCGTATGTTTCTTTGGGGCTGTTGACACTCACCATTCCACTCAGCTCCTGGACAGACCTGGCTGGACCGATTTCTCTCCTCTCTCTTGGACCTACCAGCAAAGAGCCAACAAATCTCCATGTTTAGTCTGTTGCTAAAGGTGAACACTACTTCAGGGTAAACACAACTTTGAGCTATTCATTCTAGGATAGCATATACATCATCATGATAGGAAAGGGTGATAGGTCACATGGTAATGTGATAGCTTTGGTAGGCTGTTTGAAATTTTAGAATAACTGGTAGTAACTGAAGTTTAGAGAGAGATGTCAAATATCATTATGTAACTAGCTATTGATTTTCATGACATATCAATGCACTACATTGGTGACTAAGGTGAATGACAGAAAAATTAAAATTGAAATACTTTATACCACCCAAGAGTCTCATTAAATCTCCCTTTATTTCAGCTCTTAGCTATGAAAGTGGCCATATCCTTCCTGCCTAAGTTGAGGAATGTCTTAGCTTTCCGTTGCTGTGACAGGACACTGTGACCAAAGTATCTCTTCTATAGGAAATCATTTAATTGCGGGCTTCCTAACAGTTGCAGAAGCTTAATTCATTATCATCATGATGAGGAGTATGAGGTCACTTGATCAGGCATAATGCTGGAGAAGTGTTGAGAGCTTTATAATCTTACTGTTAGGCAGTAGGCAAGGGAGGGGAAGAAAAGGAAGGAGGAGTGAGGAGAAGGAGAAAGAGAGGAAGAGAGAGAGGGGGAGGGGGAGGCAGATTGATCCTGACTGGACCATTTGAAAACTCAAATATAATTCTTAGTGACATGCTTTCTCCAACAATGCCATACCTCCTAGTCTTAGCTTGAAAACTCATCAACTGGGGACTAAGCATGAAAATATACATGCCTATGTGATGCATTTTCATTCAAACCACCACAGAGGATCTAGAGTCTACACTAAATAGTATATAGAACAGATGGAGAATTCATCATTTCTAATATTGATTGACTCACAAAGTGTAAGATACTTAAAGAATTCTACCTTGCTTGTTTATTCATTTCGTTGACTAGTTATTTCTGGTTTTTAGTTGTTTTCATTTTGTTGCTTATTTGTTTATTTGATTGTTTTGTTTATAACAGTCTTATGCACCTCAGGCTGGCCTTGAACTTACAATGAAGTCAAAGATGACATTGAATGTTATATTTTCCTGCCCACTACCAAAGTTACAAAATTAAACACCTATAGCACTTCACTTTGCTCTCCTAAAGAATTCATTTTAGAACTTATTGAAAATGAAAGGAACAGGGATGCAACCCAAACATATATAGATGATGGTCTAAAATAGTAGATCTAGGACCTCCACTCAAACTCTATCAATAATGTGATTAGTGTTGGACACTGGAGGGAGCCATTGTGCTGTTAAGTATAATCACAAAACATGACCTCTTTACGGTTTCATATTTTTTATTCTTCCTGAGAATGTATATTGTAGATGTCTGTGATAAAAAAAAAATAGAGATACAGAGTTTATTTTTCATTTTACTTTTCAAACACATATTTCTAATATGCGTTAAAAACCACACACAAAGTATGTTACCTTATGCCTACAACTGCCCAGAGAACTTAAAATCATATGGTAGGAGAAAATTCTCAGAGGTGTTCAGCAATCCAGCAAAACTTTCTAAATATTTATTATCTCTGAATGTACTGTGATTCAGAGATTCTTTCTCTTTTCTCTATGGCAGTGATCTTCAACCTTCCTAATGCTACAGTTTGTTAATTCAGTTCTTCATGCTGTGATAACCCCAACCATAAAATTATTTTCATTGATACTTCATAGTTGTAATTTTACTACTGTTATGAATTATAATGTAAATAGTGTTGGAAATACATGTTTGCCAAAGAGGTCTTGATCCACAAATTGAGAATCACTGCTCTATGACATGATTTATGAAAATTCTTTAATCATTTTGTTAGAAAATAATGTTTTGAAATCAGTAATACAAAGGCAGAAAAAAGATACTTCAAGAAATCCAACTCTTCACCGTAGTATAACCCCAAACTGATACATATTAGAAGAAAAGAATTAATTATTGCAGGAGTTAAAAATAGAATTAAAGGCCCATATTAGATCTTCATGTCTCCTGATATTTAGTCAATGCAGTTTGGAAAAATTGATGATCGGATAATAAATCTAGGATGTTTTCCAATTTAAAAATCTAAACAATGAGTGGATAATCTATAAAACTAACTCTTAAGGCTTTAAAAGAATAGATTTAAGTAAAATATTGTATCTGGCTATCAATCTCTACATAAGAGCATCTTGATTCTCTTCTCTCTACTTATATAGATCATTATTGGTAATTACAACACCCAGATACAAAATGAATATTTAAAATCAACATTCTACTCTCTTAGGATATACTATATATCTGAATTAAGGACAAAGATTAATTTTGCTTTATTCTTTTTAAAAAATAATATTTAATCAGCACTTGGTTTACATTATATGTACTAGATTCTTCAGGTTGAATTATGAAAAAAGAGAGCTCACAAGTTATTTTTAAGATCTCCATTCATTCTAAGTTTTTAATGTATTCCTAAATAACCTTCAATAGTTTCCATTGCCTTAATTTTGAAAATATACACTCATTCAAAACTAACCCATCCACAAAACTGTCTCTTTTTTATTTTATCAGAAATTATATTTTAAACATTTCAAAAAAGCAAAAGCTCTTTGAAGTTAACATTAAGAAAATGCTAATTTCAAGCACAGTGAGAAAAATTATGAATAATATTTCCATGATGTTTCTAGAACATGATTTTAATATTTTCAACTGTTAATATTCAACACACAGAATAATTATTTTAAGATATAGTTTGTTGTCATGTTTCCCTTTTAATTTCTGATTTTATTCATTTGAATACTGTCTCTGTGCCCTCTGGTTAGTCTGGCTAAGTGTTCATCTATCTTGTTGATTTTCTCAAAGCACCAGCCCCTGGTTTTGTTGATTCTTTGTATAGTTCTTTTTGCTTCTATTTGTTTGATTTCAGTCTTGAGTTTGATTATTTCCTGCCATCTACTCCTCTTGGATATATTTGCTTCTTTTTGTTCTAGAGCTTTCAGGTGTGTTCTCAAGCTACTGATGCAAATTCTCTTCAGTTTCTTTTTGGAAGCACTTACAGCTATGAGTTTTCCTCTTAATATTGCTTTCATTGTGTCCCATAAGTTTTGGTATGATATATCTTCATTTTCATTACATTCTAAAAAGCGTTTAATTTCTTTATTTCTTCCTTGATCAAGTAATCATTGTGTAGAGAGTTTTTCAGCTTCCCTGTGTTTGTTGAAGTCTCCCACTATTATTGTGTGGGATGTGATGTGTGCTTTGAGCTTTAGTAAAGTTTCTTTTATGAATGAGTGTGGCCTTGCATTTGAAGCATAGATGTACAGAATTGAGAGTTCATCTTGGTAGATTTTTCCTTTGACCAGTTTAAAGTATCCTTCTTTATTTTTTGAAAACTTTTGGTAGAAAGTTGATTTTATTTGATATTAGAATGGCTACTCCAGCTTGTTTCTTGGGACCACTTACTTGGAAAATTGTTTTCCAGCCTTTTACTCTGAGGTAATGTCTGTCTTTGTCACTGATGTGTGCTTCCTGTATTCAGCAAAATGCTGGGTCCTGTTTATGTATCTTGTCTGTTAGTATATGTCTTTTTTGGGGAATTGAGTCCCTTGATATTAAGAGATATTAAGGAAAAGTGATTGTTACTTCCTGATATTTTTATTGTAGAGATGGAATTATGTTTGTGTGCATATCTTCTTTTGAGTTTGTTGAAAGGAGATTACTTTCTTGCTTTTTTCTAGGGTGTAGTTTCCATTCTTGTGTTGGTTTTTCCATCTATTATCCTTTATAGGGCTGGATTTATGGAAAGATATTGTGTAAATTTGGTTTTGTAATCGAATATCTTGGTTTCTCCATCTATGGTAATTGAGAATTTTGCTGGGTATAGTAGCCTGGGTTGGCATATGTGTTCTACTAGGGTCTGTATGACATCTGCCCAATATCTTCTAGCTTTCATAGTCTCTGATGAGAAGTCTGGTGTAATTCTGATAGGTCTGCCTTTATATGTTACTTGACCTTTTTCCCTTACTGTTTTTTTTTCCTTAAGCCTCTTCCCAGGAGGTCTCCCATCCAAGTACTAACCAGGCCCAACCCTGCTTAGCTTCCGAGATCAGACGAGACTGGGCACGTTCAGGGTGGTATGGCCATAGACTCTTACTGTTTTTAATATTCTTTCTTTGTTTAGTGCATATGGTGTCTGGCTTCAGTGGGAGAGGATGTACCTAGCCTCACCCAGAGCTGAAGTGCCAGGGTTTGGGGGTACCCAGGAGGGACCCAACTGACTCAGAGGAGAATGAGAGTGGGTTTGGGAGAAGGATTGTAGGAGATGCTAACTGAAAGGGGGACAGTGAGCAGGATGTAAAGTGATTAACTAAAATAAAAAATCTTTTAAGAATATAGACTCTAAAAATATTCTGCTCTTTAATATCTCTTGATTTTAAAAATTCACGTTTGTAAGCTATTAGTGGGAAGAATCTGCTGACATCAGCCAATAGTTTAAACGTATTATTATCAGAAAAGTCAGTCTCCAGATTTTCAATTACAACTTTTATTTTTACATTATATCTGGAAATTGGAATTTAATCCTGTAAATTTAAAAGAGTATTTTATTTTGATTCATTTTCTCTTACTTTTTATTCTTTATTTTTTATATTATATGGCAATTATAACCATTACTTTTTCCCTTTTTTCTCTCAAAAACTTAGGATATACCCCTTCCAAGTTTCCTTCATATACATGTTCCTTTTATCACTAATTTTTATTGCATGATTATTTGTATATACATATATATACATATATTATAATATATATGTATATACCAGAATGTATGTTTATATACATATATATACATATATACACACACATATATACATATTTATATATATGTATATATGTGTGTGTATATATGTATATATATGTGTGTATATATGTGTTTATATATACACATATATGTGTGTGTGTGTATATATATATGTGTGTATATATATGTATATATGTGTGTGTGTGTATATATATATATATATATATGTATGTATATATGTGTGTGTGTGTGTGTATACACACACACACACTCAGACTGGTATGTTAATACTGATATGTATATAATTAATTCCTCAGTTTCCATCAGATTAAATCTAAAATTTGTCATGCCCCTTAATTATCTGTACTGAGTTTCAATGAAACTGTGATTATCAAATTCTTAGATATTCACATTCCCTGTTTTCTTCAGTAATTCATACAGTAATTCATTTAGCAGGTTTTGATAATCAACTAAATGTGAAGAAAATAAATGACATAAAAATCCATCAAAAAACAATGATAGAAAACAATATGTATTCAAAAATATTTAAAATGTGTTTCCAAAAACCACATCTGCTTGTTAGTCAGTTGCTTCATTTTTGAACTTATTGCACATAATCTCTGATGCATCTGAGTTGAGTGCTATTTTTTTAAATTAAGATTATTTTTGTATGTCTGTGAGTTGACCTAAATTGTAAGGGTTAACAAAGATGTGAATCTGAATAACTGAAGAGATTATAAACAGTCCCAGAAAAGGATAAATAAGCAAATTATATGGTTGCTTAGAATCAGAGAGTTAAATGACCTGTGTATATTTAATCAAGACAATGAAAAGTGGCTCCCTTTAGTGACATGCCTAGTGCAGTCTGTTTTTATGACTTGGAAGATGGTACTCCCAGCCTCTTCACTTAATAGACTGCTTCACAATCCATCTGACTTAATCATCTGGATATTGCTTCTCTGGTGCTCAGACTAACACTTTCTTCACTTAATTTTATCTGATTTCCTATACTCTTACTCTTTCCCCACATTATATTAGAGGAATCAAACTGATGGCTTTTAATGGATACATCTTGATGTATACCTTAATTTGGAACATTAAAGTGATTAGGAAATTAAAACTATACAATCATTTCTTATCTGTCTCATTAATTGTCTTAAATATTCCTATTATGATTTCACATTGGTCC
>JADRCC010314178.1:0-27885 GCA_019843855.1 Hylomyscus alleni | reverse complement strand
GTGTGTGTGTGTGTGTGTGTGTGTGTGTGTGTGTGTGTGGTATGTTTGTGCATGTATGCCATGGTGTATATGTGTGGCTGTGTGCATGTTAAGTGTGGGTACTTGGATGTTATAGCATGAGTATAGGTGTGAGAAGAAACCTTTGAGTGCAGCCCTGTTCTTCCAGGTAGTTTGAAACAGCATCTCTTGCTGTTCTCTTCTGTATAAACCAAGTGAGCTATCCCATGCATGGCCAGAAATTCTCCTGTCTTGGCACTCCTTGGAGTTACTGACATTTTTTTTTCTATTCAGTTCAGCTCTTACATGGTTCATACTATTATGTAGAGAATTTAGTGGTTTCTAGGATCTGAACTCAGGTTGCAAGGACTGACAAAGAGCTTTGCCCATTGAATCATCATTATAGTTCTCCAACGTTGCTAATTAAGGTATTGGGAAATTGATCTGGTGAGATGGTTTAGTGGGTAAAGGTGTTTTCTGCCAAGCTGTAAATTCTAAATTTGATCTCCAGAACACACATTACAGAAGGAGAAAGCTGACATTATAAAGCTGTGTTTTGAACTCCACATCTGAATCACCACACACAAAGCACACATGCACACATGCACACATGCATACATACACACACACACACACACACAAATAATAAATATAAAATTGAATTAAATTTTTACAAAATAGAACACTGAAAACGTCTGTTTTGTCTTGATTTCTGGAGTACATTAATGTGTACTATATCTGTTGGGTAGTAGTAAGATGCTAAGTACATAAGAGGAAGTAACTATTTCTAACAAAAGCACAGAAGTTTGTGTGTTTTCTCTTTTTACTGGAATAGAAATAATTGAAATAATTGTTCCACCCATTGATATATTGTACCTAGTTAAGTCTCAACATACATTTCAAGGGAAAAACTATATATAGAAAGAGTAATGAATCTTTACAATGGACTTCTTTGGTTTTAGAATTTAGTAACAAGCTTCAGAAAATCGATGCTTTCCAAAAGGAAAACAGTATTCTCTAAGTATATTATTTGAACATAGAAATATATTTGAGTGTATTGTTTCTACAGATATATGTTATTTGGTACTACTGAATTCAAGTTGGTTTACCTGATCTCTTGCTGTACAAGTATATGGGATAAACTTAACAAAGCAGTTAATTTCCTTTTGTACTGTTCTAGAAAATGTTCATACACAGTTTTAGACTTTCATGTACAATAGTGATAATCTTCTCTCCTATTTCTTCATATTAATCATAGAATCATGGTTACTAATGTTATTCAGAATCCACAGTGCTAACAATTATACCATGGAACCTACACATTGATATTATTCAATATTACTCAATTAATCAAATTTTAACTTGACTTGGAAGCATTTATTTTATCAATCTCTGTTAAGATCCTTTTATAAATGAGAGTCCATAAGATAACCTGTGTTTATAACCAGGCATTTATCATACCAGATAGCATATTCACTGTATTGTACACTGCTTTCAAAACTGAAACTGAACTCCTGTTTTATACTAAGCAAGGATGTTTCCATTATTCAGATGAAGTTTGCTGCTGCAGAAGTCATATGCTAGCAGCCTGGTCTCTGCTATAGTGTTGAGGAAGTTGCAGAACCTGTAAGGGTTGAGGTCAAACAGGAAGTATATAGATCGGAAGTATCACATTCAGAAGTGACCCAGGTTGGCTTTGTGGAGCTAATTTTCTCATGAATGAGTTGTATGTGAGAACTCCTGGGGTCTGGAGATCTGCCTCAATGAGTAAGAGCTCTTACTCTGTGGAGGACTTGGATTCACTTCTCAGAACACACATGGTGGTGCATAGGTATCCATGATTCTAGTTCCATGTGATACAGTGCCTTCTCTTGGCCTCCCAGAGCATCAGAGCTGCATGTGGTGCACACACTTTCAGACAAAACATCCATACATAATAAAATAAAATAAAATAAAACAAATTCAAAAGCATGAGTAAACCTCTCTCTTGAGTCATTTTTTCCTGGCCTTCTGTCATGCTATCCTTGCTACACACTCTTGGACTTTTGATGGCATTCACCAAGTGGATCTCATTAAACACAAACAGAAAGTGATGTTTGATTTTGAATCTTAAGTCTACACTGAATTCAATAACCCTACCTTTTTTTCTGAAGAGTAAAGAGAAGAATACAAATATAGTACAATAATGTAGCACCCTGTTGATTTATTAAGGGCTTAACACAGAGCACGGCACATCCTTTCAAAGATGGCTGCCATTGCCACCAAAATTGTTGCTTTAGTGACCGCCTCCACTCAAAATAGACTTCGTGGTTATAATGATCCTTGGAACAAAGGCTCATGTTAAAGAGTTTTATGTTTCTACTATGACTTGCCTTCCAATCAGTATTTTTTTTTTTAATTTTGATGATAAACAGTAGAATTCAGTAGGGAAAGGCCATCCTGAAAGGGAAGCTGGGGAAGTAATTGTAGCATTCTTTATTTAGTTAACTTCAATACTGAAGAAGATTGCCTTGTCTTTCCAATCCTGCTCACACATTTGTATGTGTTTGTACTGTTTTTATAGTACCTGACAAGGAAATCTCAATCCTGTCAATGTTACTACTTTGGTCTACATTGTAACTTAACGTGAGCCACACACAAAATAATAATAATACATAAATAAATCTTGCTAGGCATTGCTATGAACCCAAAGGAAATGGTCTAGCTTCTGTGATTTTTTCACTTCACTGCCACCTATAGCTCGAACAGGCACGACATAGGACAATGAAAAAACTCTGAGGGAGAAAAAATAATTACATTTGTTGCCATCAATATTGGAGACTTTTGTACCAAATATAAAGATAATTGTGTGTTTTGAAAGTTTCCTGAAGCTTTCGCTATGTCAGTAACGTTCTTTCTATTCATCAGAAAGTATTGACTGCTGCCCGGAGGGGATGTTCAGCCTTCCACAAAGTGAAGGATAAAAACAAATTAGGCAAGCATTTAAAAAATGCAAGCCAAGCAATTCTAATACAGGGGAGGGGGTCACACATGTCAGGGAGATGAACACTTCATTGTAACACGTTTTTTGTTGTTGTTTTGTTTGTATTGTTTTGGTTTTGCTGTTGTTCTGTTTGCTTGTTTTGCATGTTTTCCTTGGTGTCATATATAAACTCCTGTATTTAAAAGATGTAAATTACTTCTGTGTTCTGTTAATTTTAACACCTACTAAACAACGAATAACTTACAAGTCAGTGCCTTGGGCTAGATTAGTGTAACAACATTGATTTACATGGGTAGGAATTTAGTTATTTTTCCCTCCAAACTCCTGATATGAACATAACATTTTTCACTGGGGAGGAGTAAGAAATATGATTTTTCTTTTTACACAGAAGATCTGGAGAATGAGAATAAGACTTCCTTAATACTGAATCATTTGCTGCAGGTCTCCCAAGTTCTACAAACATGAAATTATTGTTATTACACCCACAAACATCAGAATTGAAACAAGAGCTCTGCAGAGTACAACTTCATCTGTCACTTCCTATCAGCATCAATTCTTTAATAAATGAGTACTTTTCCTGTATTGATGAAAACTAGGGCATAAATTACTATACCAGGGGCTTCCCAGGGGGAAAATATTTTGACTTTTTTTTCGAAGAAAACTTATTTGAATACGATAATTTGAAGAATATAGCACTGATTTCTAGTATTCTGCAAACATAATGAGTATTTCTATATTTGTGTGGGTGGAATTAATGAAGGTAAGTAGAATAAATTTTAAAATATCTGTCCTTACTGTGTACCTTCTAGAACTTTCTGTAATATTTGGATTTCAGTATTGGAAAAATTAAATAACACGTTTGGGGTTCCCAAGTGGAAAGTAATTATTCAATATTGCTACTGGTTTTCAAACTGCCCACAACTTTGACATCTTTTTTTTTCATGTTTTATTTCTTAAATATCCTTTAAAATGGGGTTATGGTAGTTATAAAATATTTCAATCCACCTTGTAAGAAAAACTCAATATTAGTACAATTTTCAGCTTGTACATGAACATTTTATAAGTTATGAAAGTTTATGGTGCTTTGTTGGTGGTTGAAGTAAAGACAATACATGGTAATAGAGCATAGATATCACATAATAGGTCAGAGTCAAAAAGAGACCTTGGGCAAGCTGTTAAGTGCAATACTCTAAATTGAGCATAATGACACCCATCTGCAATCCCAAAGCTCAGGAGGTGGAGGGAGGAGCAGAGCAAGCTTTCAGAAGGCTTGGGTAGTAGAGGTCCCTTTCAACAAATGCAAACTTAAAATTCAAATGGGGCTCAGTCAAAATTAAATTGAGATTTGTATAAGCTAGTATTTAAACTATACCTCTAAGTTCAAATAGCTCACACTGTGTGTAAAGCACACTCATGTACATATTCACATTGAAAGTAACCTTATTAGTATCTTTGATTAACTGACAATAAGAAACTCAAGTAATATGGTTAAATACTTTTTAAACAAACACCATACATTGGGATGCTCAAATTCCTAAAGAAATATCATACACACGTGTTCCAATATAAGGAAAAAGGAGAAAATATGAAGGAAGGCAAGAAAGCAGAGCAAGTGTGAAGCTAAATTTGCATTTAATTTTAATTAAAATTGTTTAGTGTGAATATGGGAAGGATTCCCAGGTGTGGCAGTCTCTGGATTGTCTTTCCTTCAGTCTCTGCTCCATACTTTGTCTCTGTAACTTCCTCCATGGGTATTTTGTTCCCCTTTCTAAGAAGGATCAAAGTATCCACTCTTTTGTCTTCCTTTTTCTTGAGTTTCTTGTGGTTTGTGGATTGTATTTTGGGTATTCCGAGCTTCTGAGCTAATATTCACTTATCACTGAGTGCATACCATGTGTGTTCTTTTGTGATTGGGTTACCTCACTCAGAGTAATATTCTCCAGATCCATCCATTTCCCTAAGAACTTCATAAATTCATTGTTAATTGCTGAGTAGTACTCCATTGTGTAGATGTACCACATTTTCTATATCCATTCCTCTGTTGAGGGACATCTGGGTTGTTTCCAGCTTCTGGCTATTATAAATAAGGCTGTGATGAACATAGTGGAGCATGTGTCCTTATTACATGTTGGAACATCTTCTTTAGGTGCTTCTCAGTCATTAAGTATTCCTCAGTTGAGAATTCTTTGTTTAGCTCTGTACCTCATTTTTAATAGGGTTATTTGATTCTCTGGAGTCTAACTTCTTGAGTTCTTTGTATATATTGGACATTAGCACTCTATCAGATATAGGATTGGTAAAAATCTTTTCCCAACCTGTTGGTTGCCGTTTTGTCCTATTAACCGTGTCCTTTGCCTTACAGAAGCTTTGTAATTTTATGAGGTCCCAATTGTCAATTCTTGATCTTAGAGCATGTTATTGATGTTCTGTTCAAGAAATTTTCCCCTGTGCCTATGTGCTCAAGGCTCTTCTCCACTTCCTTTTCTGTTAGTTTCAGTGTATCTGGTTTTATGTGGAGGTCCTTGATCCACTTGGACTTGAGCTTTGTACAAGGAGATAAGAATGGTTTGATTTGCATTCTTCTACATGCTAATCACCAGTTGAACCAGCATCATTTGTTGAAAATGCTGTCTTTTTTTCCACTGGATAGTTTTAGCTCCTTTGTCAAAGATCAAGTGACCATAGGTGTTTGGGTTCATTTCTAGGTCTTCAGTTCTATTCCATTGATCCATCTGCCTGTCACTGTACCAATACCATGCAGCTTTTATCATAATTGCTCTGTAGTACAGAATGGTCCAGAATGGTGATTCCACCAGAGGTTCCTTTATTGTTGAGAATAGTTTTCACTATCCTTGGTTTTTGCAAATGGTCCCAAAAAGCAAGCTGGAGTAGCCATTCTAATATCAAGTAAAATTGAATTTCAACCTAAAGTGATCAAAAAAGATAAGGAGAGACATTTCATACTCATCAAAGGTAAAAATCTACCAAGATGAACTCTCAATTCTTAACCTCAATGCTCCAAATTCAAGGGCAACTACATTCATAAAAGAAACTTTACTAAAGCTCAAAGTCCATGCTGCACCACACACAGTGATAGTGGGAGATTTCAACACCCCACTCTCTGCAATGGACAGATCATGGAAACAGAAATTAGACAGAGACACAATGAAACTAATAGAAGTTATGAAACAAATGTATTTAACAGATATCTATAGAACATTTTATCCTACAACAAAAGGATATACCTTCTTCTCAGCACCTCATGGTACCTTCTCCAAAATTGACCATATAATCAGTCACAAAACAGGCCTCAACAGATACAAGAAGATTTAAATAATTTCTTGCATCCTGTAAGATCACCAAGGACTAAGGCTGCTCCTCAACAACAACATAAACAATAGAAAGCCCACATACACGTGGAAGCTCAATGATAACTTGGTCAAGGAAGTGAAGCCACAACATACTCAAACTTATGGGACACCATGAAAGCAGTCCTAAGAGGAAAACTCATAGCTCTGAGTGCCTCCAAAAAGAAACTGGAGAGAGGGCAGTGGTGGCGTGCACCTTTAATTCCAGCACTTGGAAGGCAGAGGCAGGCGGATTTCTGAGTTTGAGGCCAGCCTGGTCTACAGAGTGAGTTCCAGGACAGCCAAGGCTATACAGAGAAACCCTGTCTTGGAAAAACAAAACAAAACAAAAAAAAAGAAACTGGAGAGAGCATACATCAGCAATTTGATAGCACATTGAAAGTTCTAGAACAAAAAGAAGCAAATATACCCAAGAGGAGTAGAAGTCAGGAAATAATCAACTCAGGACTGAAATCAACCCAATAGAAACAAAAAGAAGTATACAAAGAATCAGGATCTGGTTCTTTGAGAAAATCAACAAAATAGATCAACCCTTAGCCAGACTAGAGGGCACAGAGAAATGATTTTCTTACATAGACTCACGGAATGGTCGTGCTAAAAGATATTGCACCAGTATTGGGGGAGGGAGTGGAAATGTAAGAAAAAATATGCCTGCTTACAAAAATATTCATAGAAAGCCTTTGACAAAGAAAAATCTCTCATATTGCATAGCAGCCTTCTTGACTTTCTGTATTCACTGTTAAAGTCCTCTGTTGTTGTACCATGGTCAGGTACTCTAAAACAAGTGAACATTCATTTAACCCCTATGTTTGATCATATGGCCTCTATCAACTATCAATTTCTGTGTTAATTTTCAAAAAGCACTTTTCGTGGAGATCTGATAAAATTTCCTGAGAAATGACTTCAGGTCTAGTATGATATTGGTGGGAGAAAATTACATAGATCCCTTGAAACTATCTGGATTGCAAGAACATTAATTACCAAAGCTATAGTTTGGTCTCCAGCAAATCTTTTTCTCCTGAGTTTTTGTTCTGGAAAATCGTCTTGTCCTGTCAAAGAAGGTTATTTGAAAATCTTCTAGGATAGACCTTACTCCAGGATATATGATTTCAACCCTTTGACCAAAATGCATGACTCAGCAATATAACATTGGTTTTATAGGACAGAGCCATCCTACAAACTCTATGAGTGATTATATGCATATATATACATAATATATGTACATATATGCATATATATATGGAATAGTGACATGTATACATATATGTATGTATACATATATGTATATATATATATGTATGTCTGTGTGTGTGTGTACATATATAAGAGCATATAGGCTATCTTAATTAACTAGATATTCTGCATTCAGCAGGTTTGGGGAAGAAAGCTCATCCAGAATTTGGATATTGTCCAGAAAAGCTAATTACTTTTGAAGTATACTTGATTTCTCATCTCTTTCCCTCTCTTTTTAATGTCACTTGTACAAACTCATCTAATACCTGAACTATTTTATCTAAGCAATCTGAAAAATATCAATCATATTACAAGTATTCAATGTGATATAACAGCTGTTGAAAGGCTAGTTGTCTGAAAGGAGTTATAGCATGTGTTGTGGAATTTGCATTTTTTGCCACAGACATCATTATAGGCAAAACAGAAATGGTCAAGCTTTTAAGGTTAGTTTTGCAATAATCTTTCTTTGGGATATTTGATATTCACTTGTAAAGTGTACAGAGTTGTGGAAGCAAACCCCTAGGATAAAGAGAACACCTTCATATCATGTAGGATTCAGTAGGTAATTATTTGAGTTGTTGTTCAGATCTCCTGTGTGCCATCTAGAGCCTGGATGAAGCAAAGTAAGTCGGTCTCATTTAATACATGTGTATTCTTAGTTCTTAGTAATTGACTCTGGATGGATCATATCAACTTTCCAGTTATTTATATTCAGCCTGTCAATGACTAATAATCTTATAGTGTCCTCAGACTTAAAGGCTCAGTTCAGAGAGCACAACAAGGCTACCAAAAAATCTCTGCTACATAGAAATCATTTTGTTTTTTTTATCATTATGTCTGTTCATCTTGTTTCCACCATACTATGATAACCACTAATATCCCAATTGATATATTTTACTCCTCCTTTGATGGAATACTTTCAATTATTCTTGTTTAATATCCAATAAGGAAAAACTTAAAATAACTATGTGGCATATATTGTTTCTTAATTAAAGCACATACATATTTTAATATAAATAACTACTTTGGATTTTCTAAATTCTCATTTAAAATCAAAAGCTATTTAAGTTGTGAAAGCTTAAGATAATATATATTTCCCTCTATGTGTATATAGTTTCACACAGCAATATTTATACTTCTAAGAAATTTTTATTTGCACATTTTAATAATGTGATATTTGGCTATCTTCTTATCTCTTGCTAGATGACCATTACCAGATTTTGCTTTTAGAATTACTTGTTTTTCCGAGTAATAAATAGTTCATTATATAATTTGACAATATCCCATTCACAATTGTAGCATTTTGTATTGTAAAGTGATAATTATGCAATTTTAAGCTTCTGTTGCTTATATGCAACTACATTTGAATCATCCCCACAAACCATGGTTTCTCCTGTCTCTTGATTACTATAATTTGTTTATCCTATTGTCAATAGCTTTTGTGAATGACTTAATTTATTGCATACTTTTTCATGTCGCTTAAACTTAGTATTGATACTGTGTGTGTGTTTGTGTGTGTTTGTGTGTGTGTGTACTCCCAGATATGCATGCATGAATGTATTTACATATGAATGAATGTTTGCTTTAAAATATAAGCTGTCTATATGTGATTAAAAATACAAATGATGTGTTGTTCCCACATTCTTATTAAAGTTGTATTCTATGATTTAAAATTACTAAATATATTTTCTCATGGGGTTGCTTTGAAGATTTTTAATTTACTTAATTTAGTATTTAGAAACCTTAGTATTTTTGTTTTGTTTACTAGCTTTTTCTAATGGTTTTAGTTATGACATTGGTGTCCTTTTCTTCTCTTTCTGTCTATACATACTGTGTTTCCTTTAATTTGGTTCCTTTAACCCTATGTAATAAAAAGAAAGATATCTTTGGCTTACAGATCAGTAGATATGGTTCACAATGGCAGGAAAGGTATGATAGGTGAACTGGTTCAGTTCATGTCTGTGGAGGCGTCTGGAAACAACTATTGTATCTTGTCTGTTCTGTAAGCAGACCTCAGTCAGGACTAAACCATGGTCTTACCTGTCCTTTATTGGCATCTGCTGTTTTAAGCTCCCACCAGTACAGCCTGTCAAACTCAGCTGATAGCATTCTAAGACTCTTCTAACGCTCATCTCCAAACTCTTCCATATGATCCACTTTTAAATCATTAGATTTCTGCATTTTCATACCATACAACATTGATACACAATTCTTATACTGTGTTCTGTACAACTGTTTAAAAATTAAAACTATAACTCAGTACAAATAATAAATGGTAGTCTGTTTCTTGGTAAACTGTCCAACTAATCTCTGGATATTTGAATAAGAATAGATAATTCTAAGAGAAGGTTGATTCGAATTGAAAGATAAAGAACTCTTTAGCAAGCCTGTATTTCAAACAGTCCATATGTTTCTTTACTTACTTCTTCATGTATATAGGAATAAAATAGATTGAATTTTATGTTTCAAACAATCCATGGAGCAAGTCAATAATAAAGCAGTGCTTTCCAAAAAAATAAAGGAAACTTTGAAGAGATTGTCTACCAGAATCGTGCTCTGACCACAATAAGAAATAAGTGGTAAATTTCTAATTTCCATTTAAAAAAAAGAAAACAGCAGACTAGCATGTATGAAGCAAAGGCATCAGAACTGGAGAATTAAAATTAATACAAGAAAATAAACATGATGATTATGTTAGCTTTCTACCAAAAATTTCTAAGCTATGTCAACAAAAGGACTCTCAGGTGTTGATTTCTTTTTTTCTTTCTGTTCTCACTCGTTTTTTATTAGATATTTTCTTTATTTACATTTCAAATGTTATTCCCTTTCCTAGGTTCCCCTCCGAAAATCCCCATCCCCTTCTCCCTTTCCCTGCTCACCAGCCAACCCACTCCTGCTTCCTGGCCCTGGCATTCCCCTACACTGGGGCATAGAACTTTCACAGGACCAAGGGTCTCTCCTCCCTATGATGACCCACAAGGCCATCCTCTGCTACATATGCAGCTGGGAGCCATGAATCCCCACCATGTGTACTCTTTGCTTGGTGGTTTAGTCCTTAGAAGCTCTAGGGGTTCATATTATTGTTCCTCTTATGGGGCTGCAAATCCCTTTATCTCCTTGGGTCCTTTCTCCAGCTCCTCCGTTGGGGACCCTGTGATTAGTTGAATGGTTGGCTGAGAGCATCCACTTCTGCATTTGTCAGGCACTACTTGAGCTTACAAGGTATGTAGAGAATTTGCAAACAGATGAAAGAGAAAGAAAAGCCATGTAGAGAGTTTAACTCTCCAGAGAGACACAGAAAATAAAGCTTCAGAGAACTACATAGGGATTTCTTCTAGTATTTTCCTGATAATGTAACACTTCCTATGTGGGAAGAGACAATAACAACAAACAAAAAACCAACTATTAAACACAATAAAGTAAAAACTTAGGGCATTACCAGAATGTAGCAATAATAAGAATAATTTATGTTTCCCAGATAAATCATTCCAAATCTGACATCCTGGTGTAATAGGATCTTTTTGTTTGGTTGGGTTTTTTTTGTTTTTTGTTTTTGTTTTTGTTTTTTTCGAGACAGGATTTCTCTGTGTAGCCCTGGCTATCCTGGAACTCACTCTGTAGACCAGACTGGACTCGAATTCAGAAATCTGCCTGCCTCTGCCTCCCAAGTGCTGGGATCAAAGGAGTGCGCCACCACTGCCTGGCCAGTAATAAGATCTTATAGCCAGTAAATCTAGTACCACCGTGCACTATCCTGGAGATGTGAAAGGTGATTACTTTCCCAGGAAAGACATTATCATTTTGTTGCTAAAAATACTGTAAGAAGTTTGATGTTGGCCATGTGGTACTGCTGACAGTGAATGGCTGCTGAATGTCTATTAGAAAGGTATAGAGAAGTCATGTGTGTGTGTGTGTGTGTGTGTGTGTTGTGTATGTGTGTGTGTATTCAAATAATAAAACTATACTCAAATCTTTGCCTGCTTCTAAGATTCTAGTCCTATTTGTATTTTGATTGTTGTCATGAAATGAACCTCAAGTTCCAATTATTCTCATTCCCTTTTAAAAACATGACTAAAGTCCACACTATTTTAGGACAATAAAAGAGAAATATGGATAATGTTTTTTTTCTAATCACCCAACCACCCAACGATAGGTTTTTTTACTGTATCAATGAAAGACTTAACTTCTATACTCTCCTGAAGTATATTTTGCCTGATAGATCCATATTAGCCAAGTTGTCTCGCTAAGCTGTGTTCCTTTCTTTATGTTTGCAGAGAGAGATAAAATACTTTCAACTCATTCACAGTATCTACTGTTTGATCTGTCTTTCATCCCAGTAACCAATTTTCAAAACTCAGCCCTCTTTCTAACACCTGGACCTGCAATATTAAATATAATATTTGAGCCGATGCAGGCCATAATAAAACATTTTGGTTTGATCCAACTTAATGTTCCGCCACTATTTTCCTTCATCCTTTAAATTTATTCTCACCCAGGCTTTATTTATTACATTTCTGCCTGTGTGAAAAATGAATTATTTCTTTAGGAATATACTGTTCTTCCTGGTTCACACTTTGTCCATTACCTTAAGTGGTTTCCAGGGTTTCAAGAGTAGTTAGAGGTCTAGAAATGATGACTGGTAGTGGCAAGTTCTTAGGGGAACTCATATTCTATCTCATTCATTAACTTTCTTGAAGGAGTTTTCCTACATATTTATTATTGGTTATTTTATTCATTATCCCCTTTCTGGTTTCCCTTCTGCAAACCCCTACCCTATACCTCCTCCCCCTGCTTCTATAAGGGAGATCTCTCACCCACTCCCACCTCATCACCCTAACGTTCCCCTACACTGGGGCATTGAGCCTTCACAGAACCAAGGGTCTCCCCTCCCATCGATGCCCAACAATATCATCCCTTGCTACATATGCAACTGGAGTCATGAGTCGCTCCATGTGTACTCTTTGGTTGGTGGTTTAGTCTCAGGGAACTCTGGGGGTTCTTGTCTTTTCCTACTTTTTTAAAGCTATAATTCCCTGTTTTAAACAGTGAGGTGGAAAAGCAGCTGCTGGTGGGTATGGGGAGGCTAACCCTGGATGGAACAAAAAGACTTGTCCAAATTAGAGTTTCAGTGTTTCCACTATCATCAGACTATTCCTGCAAACTCCTATGCCAAGTTCCTGGTTCACATTCATTTAGAAACAATGATTCATTCAACACTGTTTCAGGATTGGATTTCCATTCTAACTCATGCAATCCTTGGCATTTCCTTGATTTTAAGACTTATCCTTAGACCTTGTTGGGTTTTCTGTTTATACAGTGCAATGCAATAAGTACAAAACAATCAAACTCATAGCCCTCCTCTTCAACTTCCATCTGCTAATATAATGCATTAAAGGTGAATGCATTACTTTGATTTTGATTACATGTATCACATAGAGAAACTGGAAACACTTAGAAATATCAAATTAGAAGACAGAAGACCCAGAAAAATATAGCCTAAAAAAATTCTATTTTCCTACATCACACTCAGTTTTTTATTTTAATAAGCTCTTGTAATTCCAAGTTCTGAAATTGTATTTGATTGGAGAAAGAAAAATATTAAACTGTAGGTTATAGTTTACTGTTTTAAAGAGACTGAATTATTCATAAATTCTATTTCTTCTTTTACTATATTATTAATACACTTGTTGTCTTTATAGTTAATTCCCAGGAGATAACTATATATTACAATCTCTTGATGAATGCCAACATTATGCACACATTTTGAAACAGAATTTTATCTCAGTTATTTGAATGATGCCATTATTTTCACTTTATCCCAAATTAAATGTTAGTAATCTTGCTTCTTTTCTCACAGGAGAGGATGCTTACATTTTATCAAATGAAATATATTTTTCAAATATTGGATAAAATGAGATGCTTGCGAAAACGTTCTACAGTGTCATTCTTGGGAGTTCTTGTTGTTTTCCTACTATTCATGAACTTGTACATTGAAGATAGCTATGTTCTGGTAAGTTTTGGAGACATTATTTTCAATTCAAAAATAAATCTTCAGTCCAATTGTACCCCAACCTTAAGATAACAGGTAGTATTTTTTGAGCAGAATTATGTATGCCCATTTCTTGTCTGTATAGAGTTAGCCATACATTGTCAAGAGTATACTTTTATTACTCTGTTTTCTTTTCTTTCTTTGTATTATATGGTAGTTGATGTGTTTATACACACACACACACACACACACACACACACACATATATACATACAATATCATATATTTCAATATTGTGTGGTTATATAATATCAATTATGGAATACTAACAGTATACACAGACTTTATATATATATGAAATTGTTAAGACTATTGTCTTTAACATAAAATATATAGAGTAAATAATTTCTGCTAAGTAGTATTACTCCTAGTCTCTATATTTTATACATTATTATTGTAATTTTTAGAAGCATTATTCATTTTGCCATAAATTTGTGTTAGTATTTAACTCTTATTTTTTATAATTTGATATGATTTTAAAAAATATAAGTACATTTTGATCACATTCTTTCCTTCTCCAAGTCCTTCAAAAACCTTTCCCCCTCCCTATATACCCACCTTCAAGTTCTTTCTAAATTTTTTTTCAAAATATTATTGACAACCCTAAAATAATAAAATGAACTATGCTGTATTCTATATATTTTATTGCAATGTATGCTAGGCCTTTGTATTTTGAATATTCCTAAATCCCAACATATTATATACTGATATTCATTGAAAGACACCAAAAGGTAAAGAGACAGAACTATGCAGACATTCAAAATACGTACTAAAATAGTAGATGATTATATTACATGGTATAAAATATTCAATAAGTAGAGAGTAAAATTAAATATCCAATTCAGAGGAATCAGTACAGTAGTCACTATGATCTATTACAGTTTCATTATTTCATGCCTGTCAATTAAAATGCAATGCTGATGGTTTTGCTATTTTTATTTGAAGTGGATCAACGGCACATCCTAATTCTCATGTTTTTAGAATTACTAATATATTTAAAATATTGAGACCTTTGAGCTCACAGAGAATAAAAGATTCTGTCCACAAGCAGCAGTCTGAGAGTCTTAATGTTGTTAGCAAAACGGATTTTAACAATAACCACAAGGAATGTTTCTCAATAAAATACTATTTGGCTATATATGCTTATGAGCTTAATACTACTTGCCATTTTATCTTATGAATCAGCTATTGGACTTTAACTGGCACAGATTCTCCTGAGAGGCATTTTGTAGACAAGTCCGATTCCTTCAGTTCTGTTCTTTAATGAGAATTTTCTAGAATCCTAGTTCTTTAATTTTTACAGGATTTTTGTGATCGAGTAAATACTGATTTTAAAGACCTGTAAAGGTCTATCATAAAAAGTCAGATCACAATAGTTAAATGTACCAAAAATTGACAAGCTTTACATAGATATGACTTAGCAAAACAGCAAATCAGAAAATAATGACTATTAGTATGGATTTATGAATAGTTTTAAAGTAGCCTTCTTTGAGATTTATGAGACATCAGACAATGAAAGAAGATCCACACTATGTAGATACTTGAGGTCCTTGATCAAAATAAAAATGTAACAAAGAATAAGTTCTCTTTATTTCTTTACTTATTTTAATTAATTATCAGTATTTTTATTGGTTATTTTATTCTTTTTTTTGTAGAGGTCCTGTGCACTGTTTTTTCCTTTTATTTTTAATTAGATATTTTCTTTATTTACATTTCAAATGATATTCCCTTTCCTGGTTTCCCCTCCGAAAAAAAACCCTATTCCTTTCCCCCTTCCCCTACTCACCAACCCACCCTCTCCCACTTCCTTGCCCTGGCATTCCCCTACACTGGAGCATAGAGCCTTCACAGGGCCAAGGGCCTCTCCTCCCATTGATGACCAACTAGGCCATCCTCTGCTACATATGCAGCTGAATCCATGAGTCCCTCTATGTGTACTCTTTGGTTGGTGGTTTAGTCCCTGGGAGCTCTGAGGGTACTGGTTAGTTCATATTGTTGTTCGTTCTAAGGGGTTGTAAACATCCTCAGCTCCTTGAGTCCTTTCTCTAGCTCTTTCATTGGGGAACCTGTGCCAGACTAATATAGAAGTAGAGGTTCACAGCCATCCATTGGACTGAGCACAGGGTTATTTTATACTTAAACTGATGAATCAGTCATGTGATATAGATGTGTGTCTTTTACTTTAATGATGGCAAAATTAAATCAAGTCTTGTAAATTAAGCAAATGTTATGGGTTCAATGTTATTATAATCCATGTTTTGTACTTGAAAGAAAGTATCTCATTAAATGTTAATCTTTCATTTTCAATGAATCAAACAACCTATGATATGCAACAGATATATTGCTATCATAAGAGTTCTTTATATTCAAAATAAAATAAGTAAAAGCAATATGAAATTAGTGCCCTGGTTTGACACATTTTGTGAAGTCCTGTAAACATTTGCCCTAACTACATACTTTTTAGAAAATGTGCTTAATTATTATGTATCTAGTGTTCTGCTTGAGTATATGCCTGCTCACCAGAAGAGAGACTAGATATCATTACAGTTCATTATAAGCCACCTTGTGGTTGCTGGGAATTGAACGCAGGACCTTTGGAAGAAGAGCCAGTGCTCTTAACCTCTCAGCCATCTCTCCAGCCCCCTAACTACATAATTTTAAAAGTATGATTTAATTATAATGTTTTCTACTAAAGAGTATTTTTGAATAAGTTTTTGCTATCAATATTTAGCTTATTACTAATCAAATTTGAAAAGCAGTCTAGACACAGAGGAAATTTGTTAGTTAGTTTTAAAGTACCATCACTTAAAAATATTTATATTAAAAATTAAAAGGTAAGTTACAGGGAATGATAAATACATATCATTTATTGTAAATTTACTAATGGTGTTTTAATTTAATTTTTCATTGTTTAATAGATTTCCCAGTAAACTGTTTTACATCCTTAATTTCAGCCCATAATTCATTTGATTAATAATGCTAAATTTCATTAAAACTATACATGTAGAAGGCTAAAAACATGAAGCAATGGTTAAGTGTACTTAGTGATTAAATGGAGGACCTAGTATTAAATTTTTAGCACTCACATGATTGATAACAAACTTGTAACCCCTGTTTCTGAAGATCTAATACCTTCTTCTGGACACCAAAGTCATTTTCATCCATGTGGTACACATAAATTTATGTAGGCTCACACAGATATAAATAAGTAAATGAATAAATACACATTTAACATTATTTTATATCATATGATTACATTATATATCCTTCTCCTATATCCTCTCTGTAAGCCCTTCCACATACAAATACTCTGCTTCAAAATCAGGTCCTCTTTTTTCATTAATTGATGTTAAACACACACACACACACACACACACACACACACACACACACACACATGGTTGCACACACATGAATTGATAGTGGTTAAATAATTAGAGATTAGAGTTAGAGTTCTTCCCCTGGGGAAAACTACTTCTTCTGTCTCTGCATTACTTATTTTTCTGTAGCCCTTTGCATAGAGTTGAGAATAGTGGGCAGTTCCCCATTCACACTAGCATTTCTGTCATTATTGTCATTGTTAAGATCATGTTCTGGCAATGATGTTGGTGATACTTTATGAATGTAGCTTCTGACATTTCTAGAAGACATAATCCAAAGCAAACTCATACTCATTTGGATCTTACAATCTCTCCACTTCCTCTTCCACAACAATCCCTTAGAATTTGATACTAGAGCTTTATTCCTACCTACTTATGATGCCCACAAATGACCATAAATGACAAGCGTGCTGCAGTAATACAAAGGGCACAACAGCAGCGTGCATACCTTTGAAGCAACCAACAAATCTATAATTGTTTATAATTTATAGTTGAATTTAAAAATCCATTCTATACAAGTAAGTTTTTTTTTTTTCTGCCAGATGTAATTGTCCTCTTGGAGGCTTACTTCTGAATAAACTCATACTTTCTGGTTCTTTCTGCAATCTGGCTGGCTGGTTCAATTCAGCTTATCTGGCTCAAACTCCTTTCCAAGCTCCTTTCTGGCATCTCTCAGCTTCTCACTAAATTTTTTTGCTTGGACTCACACTAACTCTGGCGATTTGTTCTAATTTTCTGTCTCCTTCTTCTCTGCCTTCTACTCCTGCTAACCTGCACTGAACTGCATGAAGCAACTCAGCTCCACTGCACATAGCCACTTCACTGACTCCCAACTGACTCTCAATGGTCTGCTTTCTTTCCTGTGCTGTTCTCATGAGAGTTAGGAGAATCAGGCACATCTTAAGTCTATCTCTGACTCATTCTGTCAAATCTTTCTGATTTGTTATTTTGTCTATCCTTAAATTAGACATCGCTTTCAAACATAGTTGCTTCCTTCAACCAACTGATTTTATCTTAAAGCTGTGTACTGAGGATATGTCTGTATTCCAGCTAGAGGGATTAATGGTGAAAGGTATGTGTTGTGTCAACATTCCAGCTATATCACACAGACATAGGAGGCCTTTGGATATAATCCCTTACCAGAACAGCCATATTGCTAGATTAGAATCATCTATACATTCAATAATAGGAAAATCATGCCCTGTACAGGATACCTAGCTAACTGCCTAAGGCCAGTGAATTCACAGATATTGGAGGAGAACCACCAATGTACTAGAACAGCATAATGCCCAACTAAATGCTAAATGTTTTCCTTTTTACTGATAGATAAGCATGGTTCTCAGCCCTCATCAAGAAAACTTCTCTTTGCAACAGATAGAAATCACTACAGAGAACTACAACCAATCAAAATGCAGAGCTGTGGAACCCAATGTCTGCAACTTCAACTCAAATATACCTTGTTAAAATGTGTATGTTTAAAATGAGAATATTTATTGAAAATTGACTATGGTAAAGAATATAATATAGTTTCTACTAAAGTATTTCCTCTTTTATACTTAATTTTTAATTTTCTTTGTTTTAAAGTTTTATTTATTTATGCTACGTATACACTGTTGTTCTCTTCATGTATACTAGAAGAGGGCATCACATCCCATCACACATGGCTTTGAGCCACCATGTGGTTGCTGGGAATTGAACTCAGAACCTCTGGAAGAGCAGTTGATGCTCTTAACCACTGAGCCATCTTTCCAACCCAATTTTTAATTTTCATAAGCTTATCTCTCCTAGGTTTAATGTGGCCTCCATAATGTCATAGTGCATACAGCTTTCTAAGCATAAACTGCAATATCTTTCTCTTGTACAGCTGAAACAATACTTGTAATTCAGTAATTCAGAGAAATCAGATGATCAGAATTAGTACTTCCTAGAGTTACCACATTAAATTCTTTTTTTGATAGATAATATATTCGTGGTTTGAAACTATAGGCATATTAATGGCTTAGTACATTTAATTTTGTTTTAGGGTAAGTCAGTTTCAGTTGGAAGGGAAGCTGCAGTCACTAGAAGAGACAAATACTTTTACAAGGCAAACTAAGTGGCAGAGACGTAGCATGCCCAATCAACTTAGCCTCTCAACTGTGAGCATTTTCAAAGTAGCCACCAGGGTATATATTTAGAATGTAGTGAGTCCATTGAATTGCATTACTATCCAGAAAATGATTGTCATAAAGCTTTGCCTTATTACTGAGACACATACTATAGTTTAGTTACTGCAGAAAGAAGGTGTCCAGGGAGCATGGATGCTCAACTCGTCACCTCTGAAAGCAGCCAACCAGACAGGCTCAGGTGAAAGCTACATTTTTATTGATGCTGAAAGTATAAAGAAGCTTGTTCTTGAGAATTGAATTAAGTAGTTTCATATCAGTTCTGTTTCATTTTATATTCTGCTACATCCTTCAACCAATATGAATATATTACATTTTATAACAGAAAAGGTCTAGACTTTTACATATTCAGGGATGAATCCATAAAAAATATGAAATTTCATAAGCTTTCTTTAGCATGTAGTCTCAAACAATAATAGAATTCAAAAATATATGCAGCACAAAGACTACTGTACATTTTATAAAAATATCTTTATGTTTTACACTATGACATTAATGTTGAATGAGTCAATGTGATAGTTCATCTACAATTCTCTTGTAGAAATCATAAAGTATTTGTTTTAATACATACTATTTGTATATTTGTTGATCCATGTAAATAGACGAAGCTATTTATGTATAAGAGAGTTGAGATAATCAGAATAATTCAGTGAACATTAAACTACTATATTTAAAAGAAATTTTTGTTTAATCATGAATTGCCGGTACTTTGGATGTCTATGGTTTTGGATATGATGAATAACCTATAAACCTTGTTAAAATGTCTGTCCAAGTGATATAAAACATAGAAATATGTTAGTAGAGACAGACCAAAATACATGAGAATACTTGAACATTTGACAAATTTTAAGATTGAATTATATTAATTTAGTTATTTAGACATAAAGATTCTTATCTCTACTATTACATTTCAGTATTTCTTATTTTTGTTCTTTAAAAAATTCTCTTCATAGATTTTAAAACATTATTTTGTCTTTTCCCTGTGAGTCAGCAACTACTTATCAGTGTTCTAACAAAGATAAGGCTAGCATCTGAATCTGATCAAATCTTTTAGAACAGATATTTAATTATAATTTTATTGACCAAAGATAAGTACTCAAGGTAAAAGTTATTTAAAGAATTTACTTTATCTACAGTCTTAGTGGATTGTATTGAATCATTAAAGCACCTAAAATAAATAGAACAAATGTGTCTACAGTATAACACACAGTAATGTACACAACTTACTAAAAAGAAAGATGGCTTCCTAATCTGTTTGCCCCTAAATATAGTATATATATATATATATATATATATATATATATATATATATATATGAGACCAAATTAATTAACCTAATAAGGTATAACCAATAATGACTTGATCAAATTATCAAAATCTACCATTGAACTTGTATCAATGCTCAGAGAAAATGAAAGCAAATATTGTCTATCAGGACATAGTTAGCTTGCATTTGAACATTTTCTTAAAAGTAAATATAAATGCTTGTGTTGATACAAATTACAAAATTTCTTCCACCAAGAAAATAAGTGTAATGAATGTAAATGTGCTAAATCATCTTCCTCAGAACACCAAACAAACATACATGGCCATACATGCAAGTATACACACAGAGAAACATACTGCACTAAGAAAGATGAGACACCAAGAAGTGTTCATCGTATTCTACTGATCAGGTACAAATGAATTCTAATAGATGCTAACAGAGGGCATTTTAGACAAGGAATTCCATATAAAAAAGATGAGAGCTAACCATTCTCAAACATTTCAAATTATATGGCTGTCTTAGTCGACATTCTACTGCTGCTAAAAGACACCATGGCCACAGCAGTTCTTGTATAAGAAATTATTTCATGGGATCCCATATACAGACACCAAACCCAGGCACTATAGTAGATGCCAAGAAGTGGTTGCTGACAGGAGCCTGATACAGCTGTCTCCTGAGAGGCTCTACCAGAGCTTCGCAAATACAAAGGCAGATGCTTGCAGCCAACCATTGGACTGAGCATGGGGTCCCCAATGGAGAAATGATTGAAGGAGCTGAAGGGGTTTGCATCCCATAGGAAGAGCAACAATATCAACCAACCAGAGCTCTCAGGAACTAAACTACCAACAAAAGAATACACATGGAGGGACCCATGGCTCCAGCCGCATATGTAGCAGAGGATGGTCTTGTTGGATATCAATGGAAGGAGAGGCCCTTGGTCCTGGGAAAGTTCGATGCCCCAGTATAGGGGAATAGGGTGAGGAGGTAGGATTGAGTGGGTGGTTGGGTGAACAACCTCATAAATAAAATATCCAATAAAAAGACATAAAAAAGGCATAAAAAATGAAGTATTTCATTGAGGCTGACTTAGAGTCACAGAGATTTAGTCCATTGTCATCATGATGGGAACCATGGTGGCATGCAGGCTGGCATGTTGAAAAAGAGGTAGCTGAGGAATCTACATTCTGATCTGCAGGTGGAAAGCAGAAAAAGCAACACTGGTTCCTGAATTAAGCATTTGATATCTCAAAGTCCATTCCCAGTAACCCAGTTTCTCCAAAGTGCATACGTACTCTGTCTACCTCCTAATTGCACCACTCTCTATGGGTGTATGTATGGGAATATGGGGATCATTTTCAGACCATCCATCACAGTGGTCCTATATGGTCATCTACAACGAATCAATAAAACTTTGTAACAGATTTATCTGAATCTAGATAGTTTGTTTATAGTTAAATCTCCATACTCATTCTTTAAATTTTATCATCAATACGTGTTTTTCCATTTCATTTGAACAAATTTGTAAAAGAGTAAGTACATTAATGACTCGCAGCGTGGGGAATGTGTCAGAATCAGCAGATGAAAGCTCCAAATTGATCACTATGAAATTGTAAAGTCATTGCACTTTAAAAATTTTAGAGTTTGAATGTGTCCAATGTGGGAATTTTCAAGCAATGATGCATTTGCCGAAATGATGGCATTAAGAGTTTGAGCTATAGAAAAGCAAATGTGCTGCAGGATAACAATTAGAAGTAAAAAAAACTTAAAGAGAAAGATAAGAAATCAGGTGATGCTAAATGACCTTGTTGTTGTAGGCTAGTAATTGGGATTTGTGTAACTTTCTAATACATGTAGCACTCACATCTTCATTGTGTAAGGAGATAGTCACCTAACCTGTGACCAACTATTACCTATTAATTTTGCATATATATAGCTGGATTTTATGTATTTGTTTTGTGTGTGTGTGTGTGTGTATGTGTATTTAGGAAGGCGACAAGCAACTTATAAGGGAAACATCGACACATCAACTTAATTCTGAACGCTATGTTCACACTTTCAAGGATTTATCAAACTTCTCAGGAACCATAAATGTCACCTATCGCTACCTGGCTGCCACACCTTTACAGAGAAAACGTAAGTATTCTTGTTTATTAATAATAACTGCATAATAAAACAACTTTAATAAAGTTTGCATAGAATAACTTATTACAGCATTTGTGTATCACAAAATATTTAAATGTTACTTTGATCTATAGTGTAAGAAGTATTCATTTCTTCAAACTTTGCAAATACATTAGAACCCAGTAACTATTAAAATACCGAATTTTAATATCAACCATTTAGAAATTTATAATAGGGCCATATATGAGATAAATAATTATCCACTGGGTTTTTTAATTACTTTATTTACTTGCCTCAAACACTGCCTCCCTCTACTGGCTTTAAATTTTAAAAGTTTAACTAGCATTGGTATATTTACAATTTTTGATAGCATAGTTTTATAATTTCTAACCAGTGCTGAAAGTGTGTTGAAAGTACACTGAAATTATGTTGAAAGTCTTGGTAATGTACTATTTTAAAAATGGTTATTATATGATAACCATTATAAAATGATTATCATAACTAGGGGAAATTAAAAAAAAAAAAGAATTGACTGTCTCATGGATCTGGTAGCCAGATATTATCATTTAAGTTCTGTCTCATACTCATTATGATTGTTCCAAAGGTGATTTTACAACTTCAAATATAAGTTGAGGCATACTCAAGGAAGATGAGAAAGTTAACTCAAGCCTCTACGAAGAAGATGTCCTCGTTGGGGAAAAAATTACAGCCATTCAAAATTTAGTGCTCCTTAAATGGCTTCTGAGTGTTCTGGGTTTTGAAAGAACAAGAATAAAAGCACAAAGAGTGAGCTTCCATCAAACATGTGGTTAGCACCGCATTGACAAGCATCTGACAGGGCCCTGACTGTTAGCAAGTGACTAATGCACATTCTAGACGGGAACTTCAGAAGAAAGAAAGGACTTCCACTGGGCTTGTTAAACAGACATATGATATCAGGGAAAGGCCCATAGTAACTCAGTAATTTCACACATATGAACTTACATTCGATTTTATACAATGCTTACTTTGAAATTATATTTAATCTTACTGATTTGAAATTAGATCTTTGAAAGACATGTAGTACTTGTCAGAAGTAGACAGTTTGTACTTGAGGTTATTTCTTTTCTTAATGTACAGAGCTCTCACACTTTTACTTATATGTAAGAAATTTTTCTCATGAGGGTATGGCTGTAAAATATCTTTCAAAAAAGAGAACTGTAAATTCATAACTTGGAACCATGTGTTTGAGAAATGATAAGATTTTTTTCAACTATATCCTATGAAACTTTATTTTCTATAAAATACGTCTGGCAATTTTCAAAATAAGGCTGTGAAGTCTACCTATTAATTCTTTTAATAAAGACTTATGATAATGAATATAAATACACAGTGCATTCACTGGAAATTTTTTAGATAATTTAAATGAATTTTCAGTTTTTTATTTGTGAGTTGAATCTAGCTTGTCAGACTTAATTATAAATTCCCTTCACTTTTGTAAATACTTGTAGTTCTTTTTACGCTCATCATTTATTTTGCATTTTGGTTTGGTTTGGTTTTTGAATCTTTGTGTGTAAGGAGACTGTCCTTAAACTCATGGCACTCCTTCTGGCTCAAACTTCCAAGTGGTAACACTACAGGTGTGAGGTACCATGACCCATTTGTTTAGATATATTTATATTTAAACATTGGTTTTCTTCTAATAGTAATATATAAGAATGTTAGGTTACAAAATATTTTAGAATACTTTCATATGAAACCCAAGAAGAAAAAAGATAACGCGAAAATGTAGATCCTACAGTCCTACTCAGTAGGGGTAAGAGAATAAAGTCTGGGAAGTAGAGGGAGATAGAAATTTGGGAAGGAGAGAGGAGGGAGGAAGTTCAGGAAAGGGAGGTAGTTCAGACATGGAAGGAGATGGAAGAGAAGTAGAGAGGGTCAGGAATTCGAAAGTAGGTGTGTAGCAGTGAGGGCGGGGGACCTGGGGTTAGCCACTAGAAAGACCCGGATGCCAGGGACCCAAGAGGTTCCCAGGACCCAACAGGGTAGAGGCAGGGGGAGGAAAGAGGGGGTAGGGGGCTTGTGGAGGGGAAACTGGAATGGGGGAATAACATTTGAAGTGTAAATAAATAAAATAACCAATAAAAAAAAGACACCTACCAGATTTACTTACCAGATTTACAGGGAGATAGAACCTGTAGAGACCATATCCAGTGGATAGGCATGGCCCCCAATTGAGGGATGGGACTACCCACCCACCTCAAAAATATTAATCCAGAATTCCTCCTGTTAAAAGGAAATGCAGGGACAAAGAGTGGAGCATAAAATGAAAGAAAGGTCATCCAGAGACTGCCTCACCTAGGGATTCATCCCATCTCCTGAAACCAAACCCAGACACTATTGCTGATGCCAAGAAGTACATACTGACAGGATCCCAATATAGCTGTCCCCTGAAAGGCTCTACCAGAGGTGCAACAATACAGATGGGGATGTACACAACCAAACACTGGACTGATCCCAGGGACCCCAATTAAGGCAAGACTGTAGGAGCTGAAGGGGTTTGCAACCTCATATGAAGAACAACAATATCAACCAACCAGACGCCCCAAAGATTCCAGGGACTAAACCAACCAACCAAAGAGTACACAGGGGATACCCATGGCTCCAGCTGGATATGTAGCAGAGGATGGCCTTATCTGGCATCACTGGGAGTCCCTTGGTCCTGTGGAGGCTTGATGACCCAGGAAAAGGGAACGCTAGGGTGCTGAGGCAGGAGTGGGTGGACGGGTAAGGGAGCACCCTTATAGAGGCAGGCAGAGGAAGGAGGGGACAGGGAGCTTGTGGAGGGGAAACTGGGAAGGGGGAATAACATTTGAAATGTAAATAAATAAAATAACCAATAAACACCTACAAGATTTACTTAATTGCAGGCTTAACAAAAAGAAATCTCTGGGCCCTTTTTTCCTATTTCTGTGTCATTCAAAGCCTATTAACATTTAATTTGTCCTCCTTTGATTCCTTTCACTCAGGATATCTCACAATTGGACTTTCATCTGTGAAACGGAAAAAAGGAAATTATTTGCTTGAAACAATCAAGTCAATTTTTGAACAGTCCAGCTACGAAGAACTAAAGGAAATTTCAGTTGTAGTGCATCTAGCAGACTTCAACTCATCATGGCGTGATGCCATGGTCCAAGATATTACACAGAAATTTGCCCATCATATTATTGCAGGAAGATTAATGGTTATCCATGCTCCTGAAGAATATTATCCTGTTCTGGATGGTCTTAAAAGAAATTACAATGACCCAGAAGATAGAGTCAGATTTCGCTCCAAGCAAAATGTAGATTATGCTTTTCTGCTAAATTTCTGTGCCAATACTTCTGAGTACTACGTGATGCTTGAAGATGATGTCCGCTGTTCCAGAAACTTCTTAACTGCCATCAAGAAAGTCATCGCATCCTTGGAAGGAACATACTGGGTAACTCTTGAGTTCTCTAAACTTGGCTACATTGGTAAACTCTATCATTCTCACGATCTCCCACGTCTGGCCCATTTCTTATTAATGTTTTATCAAGAAATGCCCTGTGATTGGCTACTGACTCATTTCCGAGGGCTACTGGCTCAGAAAAATGTGATTCGATTTAAACCTTCTCTCTTTCAGCACATGGGGTATTATTCATCCTATAAAGGAACGGAGAATAAACTGAAGGATGATGACTTTGAAGAGGAGTCATTTGACATCCCTGATAACCCCCCAGCAAGTCTCTACACCAATATGAATGTCTTTGAAAACTATGAAGCGAGCAAGGCTTACAGTAGTGTTGATGAGTACTTTTGGGGAAAGCCACCTTCAACGGGAGATACGTTCGTTATTGTATTTGAAAATCCAATTACAATTAAAAAAATTAAAGTGAATACTGGAACAGAAGACCGGCAGAATGACATTTTACATCATGGAGCCCTAGATGTTGGGGAAAAACTTATTTTTAGCAAACAAATAAGACAATGTGATACTTACTTAAGACTAGGAGAATTCAAAAATGGATACTTTGAAATGTCAGATGTGAATCAAAAAATTCCCTTTGACATACATTGCATGAGGATATGTGTCACCAAAACACAGAAAGAATGGCTGATAATTAGGAGCATCAGTATTTGGACTTCCTAGCCAAGTAAATCAGTATATTGAGTTTCTGAAACAGGTCTTCCTGTTTCAATTTTTGCTATCTTCCTCTTTTACTACTTTAGTCTTTTGGAGGGCCACCAATTGATGTTCTGAGTCACAGGAAAAACGAAATCGTCTCAGCAGTTTTGATTGTAGTTTTACTAAACACATCTTTGTATTTTTTTCACTTTTGAAGTTGAATATCATTCTGTAGTTAAAACTGATTTCACTCACATATTTAAATGTTCATAGTTTCAAATTTCAATCAATTGCCAAAAGAATGATGTAAAAGGTTTAAAATGAGAAAATTCCTTTAAAATGATAATTAATTAAAACACAGTTGCCAACTGTGCACACTTATGAATCAGTTCATAATTCATTACATGTTCAGGAAGATTCTTAGTAAGAATATATGAGAAATACAGATTGGTTGCAAACATAAAATGGGATATTCTTTCTTATAAATTTGGGCTTTCACTGACTGATGAATTTCTTCAATTAATACCTCCTCATAGAAGTGGTGTCTTTACAAAAGACTATTTGTTTAAGTAGAGCTATGGAAAAAACAGTTAAAAGCTCGTCATTCATCTGGTTATTTACATGAAAATGAACATTGCTCATTGTTTTAAACATTTAAATGTTTAAATGTTTTAAACATTTAATTGAGCACATGTTAATAAGTTTCTCCTAAGAATAAGATTATTTCTAACTTCCCTTTTGAAAAAAATAGTTAAGCTCAATATTTGAAGGTTGCAATGGATACCTGTAATTAATAGAGAAAGAGAGATGTTTTACCATTAGTCCATTCATAGAAACATTTTCAGTATATGTAGAAAAAATTAAGTTGATTTTATACTTTTTGTATTAAAACTCATGTGATTAAAATTGTTGTAATTTATCATATTTGGGGGATATTAAATGGCTGTCTTATGTTAGAGAAAAGTAAAACCTAAAGAAACTAGATTTTGTTTTGTTGTTGTTGTTTTGTTGTTTTGTTGGTTTTTTGTCTATAGTTGATGAGCTATTTCTTAAAGCCAAAATGAGGAATTTGTTGTTGTTGTTGTTGTTGTTCTGATTACCAGAAAATATTTATGAGAAAATTCTCCCAGAATTGTTTTTTCATTCTTTTTTCTTTCTCTCCCCTTCTTTCTTTCTTTCTTTCTTTCTCTCCCCTT
>JADRCC010314175.1:0-22203 GCA_019843855.1 Hylomyscus alleni | reverse complement strand
GGGAGATGGGGGAGGAGGGAGTAGGCACTCTCTCAGGGGCAGAGGAGAGGGGATGGGGGTGAAGAACTCCGGGAGGGGGGACAGGGAGGGAAGGCAATGTTTGGAAGGTAAATAAAATAATTCAATAAAAAAGAAAAGAAATAGTTCTCTTTGGCTGATATTTGCCAACAACAACAACAACAAAGGATTTCTATCTAGTGACAGAACAATACAGACGTTTCCTGTATTCGATTACATTCACGGTTCCTTTTAAATCCCTTTCGGGTGCCTTAGAATCTTTTAAACTCACAGCTCTGAAAACATAAAGCACAGCTTCATACAGAACCTGCCCAGCCTGTGTAAGCTTGGGATCAATCTCTAACACTCGTTTAAAAATCAAAGCTGCCTTGTTCAGGGGTGTATTTAGATCTAGTTACTGTGTTAAGAGAATAGTGAGCACCTTTAGCCCGAACACTTAGTGGGGGAGAGCACGGTGAAGCTCTGTGAGTTTGAGTTCAACCTGGTCTACATAGCAAGTTCCAGGCCAGGCAGGGATTCATAGTAAGACCCTGCCTTCAAAAAAATGAAAGTAAAAATGAAATATACAACATAAGGTTTAGACAGGTTAACTATGGCATTTTCTTTATTATTATATTGAGAATGCCATGGAACATATGAATCTTTCTAGCTAATACAATTTTATTTGAAGATTAACTAGATAGTTATTCTATACTCAGTTGGCAATGCTGTTTACAGAAACACATAAATTTTGGTTGTATTCTTCTCGGCATATTATTAGTATCTTAACCCCAGCCTAGGTTCTAGTATTATCAGAAGCCAGTGGTATTTCCCAGCAGGAATCAGACTCATGAGGTAATGGAGGATGCCTTAGTCCTTGGATGAAATGAACTCTGTAAGACCCTGCCACCTGGAAGAGTCTAGAATAACGTCTGCACTATCAAAGGATCAGTGCTTGCTGGACAGTTAGAGAGGTGCCAGTGCTTCAGAGCTTTTGGTGCTTTCGCAGAGGACCAGGATTTAGTTCCTAGCACCACCATGAAGACTCAGGACCATCAGTTCTAGAGATCTGACACCCTCCTCAGGCTCTGCGGGGCCATACTTGTGCAAAAAGTTGCCTTGGACTCAGATTTAAGTTTTTTTGTTTTTTGTTTTCTAGGCCAGAGAGACGGCTCAGTGTCAGCAGCCAAGTCTGACAACTTAAGTTTGATTACCAGGGCCGACATGACAGAAGGAGAGGGCCAACTCCTGCATGCTATCCTCTCACTTCTAAACATGCACACGCAAAATAAATAAAAATGCAATTAAAACTGTTTCCTATCTTAAAACAATATTTACACATTAATCTGGGATAGTGTTGAAAAAGAAAAATAAATAAATAGACAAACTCAAATTCACTACTGCTATTTCTCTTTAAAAAGTGAATCCCTGGGCAGATCATATAGTACAAAAGAAGTACAAAAGCTCAAACCTTCCAGAACTAGGAGAAATCCATTGCATCGTACCATCTCTGGGAAAGACTGCCACACTAAAAAGTAGTCAGTGTGGTTTAGTCATTTTTAATGCACCAGACCAGGAAAAATGCCAAGTTCACATTTTTCTTACAGATGGATGTTCCTCTTATAGCAACCACGGGGCCAGCCTTCTTTGGCTGGAAAGGCATTTATGCCATTTTCCCAACAGCACAGCTCCAGAGCATCCCCAGTGGAAACGCCTGTGTTCTGTGGCACGTCCACCACTCTGACTGCCATTTACTATATACTGTGGAATACAGAGTCTGTTGTATTCTCCTCTGTATTCCCAGTGCCCATCCCAGTGTCTGGCAGATAATATGAACTTTTGTTTGTTGAATACATTCAGCAAAAGTTGGAAGAAAACCTCCTACTGTTTTCTCAGGAAGGTACTGATGGCTTTCTGGGAAGCAGAGTTCATGATGAAGCTAAACAGAACTAGTTAAAGTCACTTAAATGCCAAGAATTTCCATGATTTTTTTTTTTAATTCAGGTGCTGAATCAAACATCTATAATAATTAGAAAGAGTACAAATCACTGCATTCTAAATATTTTCTTGGAAGTTGATCTATAGCACATTTTTATTTCTCATTTCAACTTGTACTAATTTTCTCAACTTTGCTTGACCTGAATTTTATTTAAATTGGTCTTCTAGATAGGATACTATTTTCACATTTTTAGAACATTTAGAGGAATTTTTTAGACCATATAATTCTAACCTAGTTGCAAGGAAACAAACTCAAATCATATTTAAAAGGGGGGGAAATATGACCTTGTTCTTCTAAAAGTAGCAGGACCGTGGAAGTCATAGAAAGGCAGTGGACACTGTCTAGAGCATCTTAGGGAAAGGACCCCATGCAGGAGCCCATGCTAGAAGAAAGAAGGGAGACAGCTCGAAGGTTATTCTTGGGTTTGCTGGCAAAGCCGGATAACAAAAAGTGAAGGTTCAATATTAAATAGTGAAGTCAACCATGGCACACTGAGACATTAGGGGTATGAGGGTATACTATAATGAATTATGCTCAGGTGACTGAAGGTCTTACATATGAACATATGTGCAGAATATATATTGCAATGAAGGAGTGAGCAAGTATATTCACAAGCCTATGGCATAAGGCAACTAGTAGCACAAACCTGAATGATGCGGGAATCTGGGTAGAAGGTGTACGGTGTTCTTTGCATGTTTTCCTTTCTTTCTGCATGTATGTCCATGTGAAGGTGTCAGAAGCCCTGAATTGGAGTTATATACAAGTATGAGCTCCCATGTAGGACCCAGTAATTGAACTCAGGTCCTCTGGAAGAGCAGTCAGTGCCCTTAACCACTGAGCCATCTTTCCAGCACCCTCCACCCAACAATGATTTTTCAAACTTGAAGGTGTTAAGTAATTTTTAAGTAAAACAAAAAATAAGCAAATAAAACTTGTCCAATTTTCCTGATTCTACTATATATCTATTTAAAGATTCATAATAATTGTTTCATTTACATACTTCAAATATTCAAATTTATTTTTAATGAAAGTCACTAAAATTCTGAGTCTCCTGGTTCCTCTGCAGATGGTGCCTACAAAATAAAGTTGTCCTATGGCCTCTGTGTGTATGCAGCCAAGCACACCCCAGAATGCGTCTTAGGCTGCATGAACTATAGGAAGTCTTTTCACAGATGCTTACATAATTCCTTAAAAACACAAAAGCCATTTGTAATCCTGGGGACACATGAACACAGACATCTCTCCACATCCAACTCAGATGGCCCTCATGCTTGGAGGTTAATTAGCCCTTTCTCCTCAGCATTCCAATCCAAGGAACTAGCCTAGCATACTCTAAAGGACGGTAGTTACTTCCACACAGTCCCCAAGCTAGTAACTCTCCTAGGTTTCCTTTATACTCTTCACTGAGAGCCACGTCTATGCAAATGACTTTCGGGAGCCCCTGCACCCCATGCTGCTCCTAGAGCTACTCTCATAGACATATGCCGCTTCACATCTCAGAAGGTGATTAACATCGGAAAATCTAAATCATCTGCCAGGTACTGCTGATCTCAACAGCAGGGTAAGTGTAGAGAAGGGCCACAGCCAGAGACTGGGCATTCTAAGCCAAGGCTACAAGCCCAAGGGACATACTTTGTACAGCATCGTTGTGAGGCGTAAGGAGTAAACCTGTAATTACCACAGTGCAGTAGAATACAGCAGAACTGATGTGTTTCAGACAAGGCTCCGAGGCCTTTGAGCTTTTACCTTTGCCCTCTTGGAACATTCATTCCTTCAGCCATGTTTTAAAGCCCTGAGAGGGGCTGCAAATCTGGCTCAGTAATAGAATGTTTGCCTAGAGCATGAGGCCTTAGGGTCAATTCCAAGCACCACAAACAACAAAAAATAAAACACAATCCAACCCAGGAGAGCATGAGCCAACCTAGGAGGGCATGAGTCAACCCAGGAGGGCATGAGCAGAGATGGTGTTAAGGAGAGGCAGGGTTGAGGAGGAGCCTGCTGATTGACGCCCTGCAGGTTCACACAGCCTCCTCTGGTTCACACTGACTCCAGGCCGAGAGCTGATGGAGATGGGTTTTTTGAACAAGTTGTAAGGACAACTTGCCAGTCTCCCAAGGGGCCATGACAAAGCATGTTTTTAGCCACGGAAGTTGGGGGAGGGTTGTTGCACTACAGATGGCCAGCACAGTTAGCTACAAGCCCATTCATACGCAACCCCAAATTAAGAGCAAAGAATGAGGGAAAACACTTCCTAATCCTTTGTAGTTTTTTTCTCCAAGGACCTCCAATTATGAAAACTATTTTTTCCTACAGCATAAAAACTGAAACAGTTTTAGGACATAACTGAGTACGCATAGCTGGCAGCTTCATTTGTTGGTATAATCAACAATTTAATAATCCCTGAGGAAGAATAGTTACTTAGCAGAAAACAGGCTAGCGTAAGGGAATCTCTTTGTCTCTTTAGTATTTTAGCACAGGTGACCAAGTGACTTCATGTGTTCTTTCTCCCCCCACCCCCCCATGACTATTTTGCCTATATGTATATATCAAATGTGTGCCTAATCCCACAGAAGCCAGAAAATGGTGTTGGATCCCCTGGAACTGGAGTTATAGGTGGTTGTGAGCCACCGTGTAGGCATTGGGAAATGGACCCAGACCCTCTGCAAGAGCAAGCAGTCCCCCAAACTGCCGAGCCACCTCTTCAGCCCTGTTAGGATTTCTTACCCTAGAGAAACAGCCAGTGGGCTCCCATCTTTTTAATTCTCATATATTCTTCTCTCTTGTACCTGTGCAGCAGATGGAATCTCAGGGGTTCCTTTCAGTTCTGATATGCAAAGTGTTCTCCTATTTATGCTTACTTAATGGATATTCTTACATCTATATTTACTGTCCATATGTCTGTCCTCTTATAGCTACTTGGCAGGAGACTCTCCCGAGAAGGACTGGAGAGTTGATTCCAAAGCAGATCTACTGTTTGCTCTTCTCTTTGCTTGGTTAATACCCATCCTCTCCTTCTGCACTGATTGTATGTAGGTAATCCTTCCCTCTCGGGATTCCTACAGATTCTTGGAGATGGGTGCTAAGTCTTCCTTGATAGTCTCAGACTAGGTTAGGAATCACTGCAGTAACTTAGAAACTAACAATTGCAGTCACTTAGAAACTAACAGTTTCTTAACAGTCAATAAAACTACTCAACATGAGGAGTGCTGAAGGACAATACAGGGGGAAGGGAAGCTCAGGATGGGACAGTGTCCACCTAGAGGTGGAAAGGGATGTGTATAAAAAGAAAAGACTGCTGTCCAACTGTGTGTGTGTTGTGTGCCTACATACATCTGTATGCTTCGTGCATGTGTGTATGTATGTGTGTGTGCCTGTTGTGTACTGGTGAGGGAAGTGTAGGCATTACAGATTGATCCTCATGAGTTAGTAAGGCACAGGAATGTTCTCGACCTGCTTCATTTTAAGAGCACAACAGGACAGTTGTATTAGGAATGAATAAAAGGCAAAGAAAGTACCAGGGAGGGCATGAATGTGGAACACTGTATGTAACTCAGTGGTCTGCAGCTTAGGGCACTTTTGCCTTCGAAGAACATGCTGGCAGAGTTATAACTGTGGGGGCAAGTTGCCCCTTGCACCAAAAGTCTGGTGCCACACATTGCACAGGACAGGTCCTGCCCACATTACTGGCCCCAACACCAACATAGTTGAAGCTGAAAAACTCTGCTCTAATCTGTGATGGGACGGAGGCAGGATTAACAGCAGTGGTCTGGTAGACATGGATATAACTTAGAGGATGAGCTTGCCTCGCATCACCAAGGCCCTGGGTACAAGCTTCTGCAAAGGAAGGAAGGGGAGGAAACAGTGCTGATGGAGCAGAGGTGCTTATATATGTATATATATGTAATAAGTATACATTATAGTGTGTGTGTGTGTGTGTGTGTGTGTGTGTACTTTGGTTGGTTTTTCTATTTTGAGACAGGGTTTCTCTGTGTAGTCCTGGCTGTCCTGGAACTTACTCTGCAGACCAGGCTGGCCTCAAACTCAGAAATCTGTCTCTGCCTCCCACATGCTGGTACTAACTGTATGTGCTATCATGCTCAGCCCAAATATATACTTAAAGCTTTAGGATAGGATAAGATTCTTCATGCAAGCTCAGAATCCATCTCAGAGGCATCCTAATGTTTAAGGAGGAGGACCAGGAAAAGACAAAAAGAAGCTGAGAAGAAGGGAACACACCAGAGAACAGTCAACCATGCTAATACTGCTTAGAGGTCAAGGGAACTAAGGACTGGAAAAACACTACTAGACCTAGCAACAGGGAAGCCAATGTTCACATGGAAATGGCTGTCCTGACTGAACTGGATCCAAATCGCCTGACAGCAGAAGGGGCCTCAGGGACTCTACACAATGGCATATTACCTTGAAGCCTTTTCTTGTGTAGCTCCAAAACAAGCTTATTTTTCCTTTCCAAATTTTAATATATTCAATCATACAGAAAAGCTGGAAGAAGACACAACCACCCTTATGGAAGTCCAGTGCTTAGCTGAATGCCATACGTGCCATACCGTATGTACTTAGGTGCACATGTACACTATTTGAAGGTAACTTTCCCTGTAAGCAGCCTTTGGATATCCTAAACCTAGTCCACTGTTACAAAAGCATGACCACTATTACTACATCTACAAAAATTAAAATGTATTCTGTGTTTATATTCTATAACTGGGCATATTCAAGTTTTCCTAATGTGTTTTGCTTTGCCTTTTTTTTTTTTTTTTTTTGGTTTTGTTTTTTAGACGGAGTTTCTCTAAGTAGTTCTGTAGACCAGGCTGGCCTCGAACTCAGAAATCCGCTTGCCTCTGCCTCCCATGTGATGGGATCACAGGCGTGTGCCACCACTGCCCACATGCTGAGATTAAAGGCGTGCCCACCCCCTCCCTGCTTCCTAATATGTTTTACAATCCAGGTGTAATCAAAGTCCCTACAGTGTTTTTTTCTTTAGTCTCTTAAAATGCTAAAAAGATCTTTTCTATAGAATGGAATCAGAGAAATTCATTGCTATACATACAGCTGAGCTAATTCTACTCTGGAAAAAGAGTTTTTTAAAGTACTAAATAGACTTACTGCTTTTGGCACAATATTCTAAAGTTGCATTTTCCGAACTTTTCTGTATCACTTTGCCCTTTTGTTTTGAGAAAAACCTCAACTTATTCTGTTTGTTTTGTTTCATGTTGTTTGTTTCTTAAATATAACCACTGTCTAGTAGCTCAGCAGACTCCAGAGAAAATCCTAGGGTTATATGCTCTGCATTCACAGCATATGTGCTACCACCTCTCATTTACCATAAGAACTTGTTGTAAGAGATGTCATCTTAAATCCAATCAGCAGGAAACCAAGCAACATTTTATTGATTAATCACAACAAATCACATTTAGAAAGTAAAATAAATTTCCCAAAAGTTCTTTCTTGATTACCAGCTAGGCTCTCCTAATACCTGCAGATGAACAGGGCTGTCAGAACTGTCTATGTGACTGGAAATTAGCATATGAAAGCCTGTGCTGTCTACTCTGCATTCCACTGTGTAGTGAGCAGACTTCGAGCAGAGGCAAACACCGACTACAGTAAGTGTCTGGGTTTTTATTACTGCTCATTCATAGTCTGTCCTTCAGGCCAAGCCTTGGTCTTGGGATCCTCTTCCCTCGATCTGCAGAGTGCTGGAGCACAGGCCTGCACTCAGCCTCTAGAAGCACTGCCAGTGGAATCAGCAATACTTATTTATGGTCACAAGAATACTTTGTCACTGTTTGTTGTTCTTAGGCTGCAAAATGGAGGGTAAATGAATGTTTCAAGTTTGCTATCACATTATATGTTTTTTATTTTTTGCTATATTACAAAACTTAAAATTATTTAATGTATTATATCAAAGTGAGTTATGTTCTTATCTATTTTATTTCACTAACTTGACTTTTTTTTTTTTTTTTTTTTTGGTTTCCCCGAGACAGGGTTTCTCTGTGTAGCCCTGGTGGTCCTGGAACTCACTCTGTAGACCAGGCTGGCCTCAAACTCAGAAATCTGCCTACCTCTGCCTCCCAAGTGCTGGGATTAAAGGCGTGCACCACCACTGCCCAGTGTACTTGGACTTCTTTAATGGTCTGACATTTGAATTTTAATCAAACCACAGACCCTTTCAATTCCTTTCGGCCTAAGGACAATCTAAATAAGGTAAAGGACCTCAATCAACCAGCTACATTCATACACCTCATTCTGATCAGTACTGATAAAAACATAAAAAAAAAAAAAAAAAACCAACCCAACAAAACAAACAGCCTTTACCTGAATAAATCAGAGTCCAGGACTCAAACTTCATGGGGAACCTCTTAGGGAGACCATAATTATTAATTTGTACTAAAAATATTGTAGCTATCTTCACCTTATAATATAGATCACCTGAACTTCCACACTTGTTTAAAAGACCATGCAAACTGAGGTAAGACATTGTTGAATGTATGCTACAGATTTAGACACTGAGCTAGACCAGAAGATGTCCTGTAGACATTGTCAACTTACTTCTCAACTACATTACTCTATGAAATATATACAAAATACAATTATTTCAGGAAACTTCCATTAATATTTTAATAAGCTTACAAAGAGATATTGAATTACTTGCTCTTTCAACTACAAAACATGCAATATAATTGTGGCTGCCAGCCCACACTGAATCCTGCCTCCTGGTATTCATACCTTTAGGAGGTACCTCCCACACTCTAGGAGAGGGTGGTGTAATCTACAGAACACAGCAAGGGATGATGTATCACTTCTGAGGCAAGGTTTCAAAAGGAGCTATGGTTTCTGCCTGTCTCTCAGATCATTTGTTCTCTAGAGGAAATTCAGGTGCCGTGTTGGGAGAACACAAAAGTAGTAGCCTTCTGATGATCCACCCAAGACTGATCCAGGACTATCCACTTCCAGATGCCTAACTATCAGAAAAATTGTAAGTAGTGTCTTTGTTTTAGGCTACTTGGAAGTCATATGCTACATGGCAGAATACCAGAATATGCTTCACTTAACTCAAGTTATATAAATTTTTGAGAAACAGTAAGATATTTTTTATTTTATGGCTGTGGATATTTTGTCTACATGTATGTTTGTGCATCATTTGCATGCTGTGTGTGCAGAGGCCTAGAAAAGGGTTTCAGTTCTGCTGGAACTGGAGTTACAGATAGCTGTGAAGAACTAAGTGGGCCTTCTGCAAGATTGGCCAGTGCTCTTAACTACTGAGCCATTTCTCCAGCCCCAACTATCTAACTCTTAATGTAAGTATTTAAAAAATTACAGTATCCTGATATAATGCCTTTAATAAAACCCATTATTAGAAACAGTAAGGAGAGAGGAATGATTTCTCATGCTATAAAGCCTAGGATAATATGACTGACCACAAATGAATACTTCCTAACAGCTAGCAGACAGGATGCTAAGAAACATGTCTGAGGAAACAGTCACAAGTTAACTTAATCTGATCTATACAAGAATTAGACTGAGCTGCTGTACTGTGTATATGCAAAGTGCAGAGGGCAGAAAAAGCCTTTAATACTGCACATGTGAATGAACTTTTCTCACCTGAACAGAGAAGGGTCAACTGTCTTAGGCAAGTTTGGTAGAAGGAACTCAGAGGCTCAGCTCTTTATTCTGTGTTCTTGGATCTGGAAGACTGAAGGAAGTCATTTATGGAGGGCTGCTCTCTGGCATCTTGTAACTGGAGGAGATAAGCCATGTTCCTGGAGTCCTCTTGAGAATGACTGAAATCAGCCTGCTTCTGAAGTGTGGTGTGAATCAACTCATTGCTGTTGCAAACCTCAGCCACATTTTCCAAGTAAATTTTTTTCGAGAAGGGAGTGTGTTTTTATCTTAACTAATGTAATTGGATCCAAATGTATGCAGAGGAAGAAAAAGAGAAGTAGTCTTAAGTAGGTTCTAAACGAGTATTTGTGGAGGGCTGCTCTCTGGCATCTTGCAACTGTAGGGGATAAGCCATGTTCTTGCCCTATGGAATTTATAGTATCTCTGGGGTAAAACCCAAAACACTTGAAGGGCTATACAATGAGAATCACACAACAAACAGTAAAAACATGTTTATTAACAGATAGGTGGGAAACCCGGCCCTTTAGCAAGTATTAGGAAATGTGAGGAGGAAAAAGTACAGATCCCCAGAACCCATCTAAACTCTGGGGTCAGGAGAGGACTATGCAATTATGATTTTAACAAGTTCCCGAATATAAATCTGAACCACAATTTAAGGACCCATTCAGTGTACCTGAGCAAGTGAACCATGGGCAACTGTAGACCTAGCTGAGGAAGGTTCAATGATGGAACAAGGACAACCCTTAAAGGGCCTGTAGAGTGTGGAGGACGAGCAAAGACTGCCTTGTGTCCTGAGGGCTTCCTATCCAGAGGGCCAGCCGATTTTTTGCATATTACCTTATTTAAGATAAGTTTATTTCTTATATGGGAAACTTGGGCTCAGAGATGTGAAATAATTTTCCTGAGGTCACAAAACTAGTTAAATGACAGAACTGGGATTAGCAGATATTTTCATGTTCTAGATGAAATCATGCCACAGAGAAGTTTAGTATTTGGTCTGGAGTAAGTGGCCAAGGCGAATGCAGGCTGTGACTCAGCCTGAACATCCCTGCTTCTCTCTCATTCTAAGAGTGGGAGGAGTCTGAGCTGCTTAGCACAAGAGGTGGTACAGCACAAGTAGAGAAAGTAGAGCACACCACTGAAAAGCAGGCCAGACTGAAAAGTTAAGACATTTAAAGCCGTCTTTCAAGTTCCACAGTCCAGTTTTGACTTGTAATACAGCTCAGGGAATCACACAGTAAGGATGGTAAGGGCTTGCTGGGTGGTGGTGGCACACGCCTTTAATCCCAGCACTTGGGAGGCAGAGGCAGGCAGATTTCTGAGTTCAAGGCCAACCTGGTCTAGAGAATGAGTTCCAGGACATCAGGGCTCTACAGAGAAACCCTGTCTCGAAAAACAAACAAACAAAAAAACCAAAAACCAAACCAAACCAAAACAAAAAGATGGTAATCACTTAAATTTAATGATTTAAAATTACTTTCTTAAAAAAAAAAGACAGTTTCTTCCCATTCCAGTTTTGTTTTAATTCATTTATTAAACAATTACTAGCCCCCAAATTATAGAAAGTTAGAATCCAACCATAAGACTAAACTATGATCTTGCTATTTGTCTATTAACAACCTAGTTAAAATAGTCAAATTGACTTTATGGTAAGTTTCAATTTTACTTTATTTATTCATTTACTGTTACATATTTTTTTTGGCCATTTCCTGTTTTAAATTTCCTGGCTAAACAAAATAATGGCATGAACTCTTGGAAAGTAAGACTATCTACTTTTAAATATTTATTTTATTTATTATATGTAAGTACACTGTAGTTGTCTTTAGACAACGGAATCAGGTTTTGTTAGGGACGGTTGTGAGCCACCATGTGGTTGCTGGGACCTTAACTCAGGACCTCTGGAAGAGCAGTCAGTGCCCCCAACCACTGAGTCATCTCTCCAGCCCTGACTATCTACTTTTAAATAGCCCTAAATTCAGTCCAGTACCTCTGATTGATAAATTCACTGTGAAGTGACAACTATGTCCCAATTAGAAAAGTGTTTTCTTATATGAGTTTTTTTTTTTTAATGTAGAGAACTCTTGATTGCTAATCAGCATGCTGCGTGATTACTTTCAATAAGGACCTATAGTATGCTGTTTTCTCACTGGAAGTATGCAGGGCTCATTTCTGAAGCCCAGGCTGGTACAGTCTAAGCCTCTCAGTCCTCCTACAATGGGAGGGAGCTACATGCTCAGTTTCAGCTCTAGGGGTGGGTAGTAGGCTGAAAAAAAGCTCCAGATTGGAAGTTAGAGGGTGCAGCCTTTAGACTCGGGTCTGACAGTTTAATGTGCAAACTTAGGTACACTGTTTCCTTCTGGCTTAGTTTTCTGTCTTAAAGCAGGAATACTCAGGAGAGATGGCTCAGTGGTTAAGAACATGTACTCCTCTGGCAGAGGTCAACAGTTCAGTTCCTAACACCCACATGAGCTGCTTTACAACTTCCTCTAACTCCCTGTAATTCCAGCTCCAGGGAATCCAAAATCTCTCTAATCCTCAGGTATCTGCATTTTCAGCCCTACCCCATGCACCAACACACATATAATCAAAATAATAAAAATAAATCTTTAATAAAGTGGCAATACGAAGAAGTTGCATTCTAAATCCAACTACATGTGTAGAGCAAAACTGTTAAAAGGAAAATTAAGTTTAAATAGCATTTGAAGAGCACGCTCTTGAAAGCTGAGGTCTGCTGCTAACTCATCTCCACCACGTGCTCACTGTCAGTCTTGCTGTGCGGCATGACTGTAATGTTCAAAGATACAGAAGTTGTCTGGGTCAAGGTTCCTAAACACAGCTCACCCTCTTTCTTCCTCTAGTTTCAAATGAAGAAGTCACTCAGGTGATGTGATGCTATTAACACCACTATCCAACTCTCATGACACAGGCACAGGAGCTGTATGAGCCATAGCAGACAGAAGTACTGTGCTACTGGTTAGGACACACAGATTCATATGTGTGAGAAATAATGACTATATAATTTATTGGACGATGCTTTAAATTTTTTATTACATTTTAATTCATCTACTTAGCTCTTTGCTTCTTGACTGTGCAGGCAATGTGACCAGCAACTTCAAGTTCCTTGCAGTGACTTCCCCACTAGATGTACTAACCTTAAAATGTGAACAATAAACCCTTTCTTCCTCACACTGCTATTATCAGGGTATTTTGTTACAGCAACAAGAAACGTAACCAAGACAGATTCTGAGAGTAACCTAAGCACTCCAAATCCAAAGTGGACTGACACCATGACAGAAAGCTACCTCTAAGGCAGGTGAGCACGTAAGGTAAACGGGGGCATATTATGCAACACTCTCATTAAAAGGGGGGGGGTCACAAACCACATCTTAACAGGACTTTACTTGCTTATATATGCATACGCTGCCCCCTCAGCTTTTACTGATCCTAAGCAGGGAACTGGGTGACTAAGACAGATATAGCATGAAGACTTTCACTGTGTGAAATTTGAGCTATGTACTACTCAATTTAATGGGTAAGTTTTGACCAGCAGATAGCAGTGTAAGAAGAGATGATGTCCTTAGTGATAGTCTCAAGAATAAGCAAGGGATATCAGAACTATAAGGGATTTTCCTTGAACTATTTATCTGCTGCAAACTTGTCATTGTATAGATGTTCCCACCAAAATTAAACAACTTATATAAAGTACACAGCAAAAGAGACAAAATTAGATATCAGATACTCGAGTATCTATTCCATGACTCTTATTTATCTGCTCTTTTGGGGAAAAGCGCATTGGTGGAAGCATTATGAGATATCATGTAAGTTTACTTAAAAGTTTTAAGAGTACAAAACAATACCTTGGGACGACTAATACAATCTTTGACCTCCTCTATGGATAAGCTCTGCATATTCCAATAATTGTACATGAGTAGAACATTCCCCACATTTAACTCACTTCAACTCATTGGTAACAAATAGTGCCTCAAATTAATTTTTTTAAACAAATGCCTTGCACAAGAGGACTTGCCAAATATAAATATAGGCCAATTATTCTTTTACTAAAATCTAAGAGTTGAGGGTTTAAAAAGTTACAGTGGGGCCTGGTAGAATAGGACTATAATCTCAGTTACTCAGGAGACTGAGACATGAATACACCAACTTTAGGTTGACCTGGCCTACGCAGTGAGTCCAAGGCCAGCCAGGGAAACTTTGTAAAACTGTGTCTGAAATTTAAAAAAAAAAAAAAAAAAAAAGAGAGAGCTGGGAAAATGGCTGGGTGGTAAAGTACTTGCCCAGCATTGGTGTGATGCCCTGGATTCATTTCCAAGTACTGTCAAAACAAAGAGGAAAAAAGTTATTAAGTACACAAACCATTATAGAAAACCCCTCATGCCAGCGACCAAGAGCAGCACACAGCAATCAAACCTAAGAATGTTGTTTCAATAAAATACACAGGATAAGGCTCACTTATCTCATTGGTTTGTACCAGTTTTTACTACCAAGGAGCTTTTGGTTTTCCCAGCTTTCTGAAGATAAGATTTAGAAAAGGAATTACAGGCTGTACTCCTTGGGTGCTACTGGAAAGTCAGGCTGCCTGGGTACATGCTGGGGTGTTGGGAGTGCACAGGTGGAGGACAGAAGTGGATACTAACGATCTTTCTTTCTGCCTCACTTTTTGAGACAGGGTCTCGAACTGAATCTGGGGCTCACAGATTCATCTAGGCTGACTGGCTAGTGAGCCCCTGGGCTCCCCCTATCTGCACCTTCCCAGCCTGAGATAATAGGTGCATGCAGTAGGATGAACCGAAGCTTTATAAAAGCGCTGGGGCTCCAGGTCAGCCCTCATTACTGTAGGGCAAGTAACTTACTGATGGAAGTCATTTCTGCAGCCCAGTAAGTTTTTAATGAGACCAGAATACACAATCACAGCAGGGTTTGATTTTAAGACAAGTGTCAACTGTAAAACCAAGCTGGCTTCCACCCAAGGTCCTCCTGAGTGCTGGGATTACAGAGGTGTTCCACCATACCAGGCTTGGAGGTAGCATTTATATCCCACGTTGGTGCTAAAGGTTTGTTTTCAGTTAAGGAATACAACGGAGAAAAGTACAAGAGCTCACAAAATGATTTGCAGAGCACTGTATTTCTATTGCAGCTTAATTATTAACTAAATAAAAGCTTCCACTTACTGAATGTGAACTTCTAATAAGCCTACTTTAATCTACTAATGGTAACTATCCTCTCTGTGGGACTGATGTCTATAAAAACAGACACTCTGAATACAGTAGAAGGAATATACAGAAGTGCATGGTATCTTCTCAGGGGACTATCTTTTTTTTTTTGTTTTTTCGAGACAGGGTTTCTCTGTGTAGCCCTGGCTGTCCTGGTATTCACTCTGTAGACCAGGCTGGCCTCGAACTCAGAAATCTGCCTGCCTCTGCCTCCCTTCTCAGGGGACTATTAACCTGAAGTAAATAGGGAATTTTCTTTTTTTCTCCCATCCATATTCCATCTTCATTTTGTTTGTCACAAATTTTTCTGGCCAAAACTTTTGTCTTAATGAAATTTTCCTTAAAGACAGCAATAATCAATTTTTATTTTAATTCTAATCATTTGTAGATATTGCTTTACATCTCAAAAGTCTGGTTGCATTTTAACTGAACCAATTAGATCATTCAATTTATGAGCTGACATTCAGCAAGTGTTTATTGGGAGAGAAAGTGTACTCCACTCTAAAAATGGAAATAACAAGTTGAATAAGAAAACAATCCTATTAATCTTGGCTACTATTTCAGGAAGAAATAACTTTCTTAAAACGTCATAATCCATAAAATAGAAATCTAACTAGTTTGATCTTACAACAAATATACCAGTACAATAGGTAGTGTAAATGCAAAAATAAGTTAAATTAAAAAAGCAAAGCCTAACCAGTCTATTTTCGTCTTGAGGGAGGAAAAAAAAAAAACCCTAACAAAGTCTCTGTTGGACCGCTCAGCGATTTCCATTCCTAAGTACCACAAACTGAAATTCTTTTATTGAATAATTTCTTCCTACAGCAGACTTGTTTCCCCATAGCACGCTACCAAAATTATCAGTATTCTGCCAGAACATAGTCGTTTAAGACCACTAATGAAATCCCATAGAACCGCAATCCAAAATGCCAGTCATGATTCCTATAAGGTCCAGAAAATTCCAAATTGTAGTCCCAGGCCATGGAAACAGTCTATCCAAAGGACTCCAAGAATAGGTTGTCCTCGTGAAAGCGTTCAGTCACGACCTCCCTGACACCACATGACCTTTCTACGAAGGCAGTTCTTAAAACTTAGCAACTGAGATCTCCCCTCGCTCTGAAGTTAAAGGAGGCAGGGCTGCTGAGATGCACAGATCGGCAGCTCGGTGCCACCCCGGGTCAAGTGCTTGACTCTCGCTACTCCCCTTACCGTGAGCAGATCAGAGAGGTTAGAAAGGAAAAGTGGCCTCCAAGGATGGGTTTAGGGAAGAAGGGAGGGGCAGCTCCGTGTGTGGTAACCATTTGTGAACACGTACGGTGGCGCGCGGGCCAAAAGAACGAACTATGAGAGCACGCCGTGCCGGCCGCCATGATGGCCTGCCAGCGAGGCCCATCACTGGGCCTGCGCGCCAGGCAGCCGACCAGCGACCACTCCTTCCTCAGCAGCGTAATCCCTCCGCTGAGGGCCGCGCACTAATTTTAATCACGCCCCGCCCACTAGCCTCTGGCGTCACCTCCGTCACTCCAGCGCTTTCCAGCAGCTTCCAGAACCGTTCCTTCCTCTCACTCCCCCACCCCGCCTTCCTCTCTCACACTTTGCAGGCTCTGTAGCTACGGGCCCCGCCCTATCGCCGCTGTTCCCACTGCGCCTGCGCTTACAGGACGAGCAAGCCACGCCTCTGCGGAACACTGCCGGAAGTGCTCTGTTCTTCCCCTTCCCCTGCCCTGCCCTCGTGCTTTCAAGCAAGGCGCTCTGCAGGAAAGTGTTTGTAGGGTAACTCTTTGGCGGCGGACTCCCAAGCGGAAGTTGCTTTCCTTGCAGAGAGGACTGTGGGGGAGGAGCCGGCCGAGTGAACGTGGGTTGAACGTTACGGGTTGATGGTGTGGACCTCAAACTGGAAGAGGAGTTCGGACTCACTGTATACGCTTTCAGGCGGGTAAGGGAGACAGAGTGATTTCTTCGGGAAGTAGACATTGGGACGGCTGGAGTGCCCGGGGTGGGTCGTTGGCACGCCGAAAGGATGGGGTAGGAACAAGGCTCGGGTGGGAAAGGTGGAGGATGGAGGTACAGACTGGGTCATCAAGGTCCGTTTAGGCTCAAAGAGGTAAACGCTGAACAGAAACCAGAGTTTGTGCCCACCCCACGAAGAGCGTGGAGATGGGCTGGGTAACAGAACGCCGCGCCTCTTGGACTTCCTTGGTTGGCTTTTGAAGCTCACCTGGCATGGCCCTATCTCTGTCACTTTCGGGAAGCTGGATTGGGTACCAAGCACGACTGGGCTCTGAAAAGCCTACCCCTTGCTTGGGGTTTAAGTCTGTTGGCCTTGGCCTTGACAGTTTATATGCAGAGCCTAGAGGTAAAGTTCTGACGGGTTCCAGGTCCTTCTTCGAATACCTGTAATAGTTTCTGCACGTGCAGTGAATTAAATTTAAGACCCTCTCGTGATTGGCTGCTAAATGGATTTATTCTGGGCTGATATCTCCCATTAAGGTCTCTGGAATGTGACTTACAGACCTTGGAGGTGGGGGCGAGTAGGTAAAAGGAAAAGTGCTGGAGATGAACACTGGAAAAACTTGGTTGTTCTCCTCCTTGAAATCAACTCATATCATAATCTTTAGGATGTATTGAGCTGTTTGGGTGAACTTCCCATAATCAGATTGGATTAAATAGGTGGTTTGAATGAGCTGTCATTTTGACAGTGATATGAATGAAAAGAGAGACAGGTTCGAAACATTTCCAAAGCACCATACACGATTTTAGATGGCACCTACTGCGCAAACATGAGAGAGATCAGAGTCGACGACACAAACTTTCTAGTCTGTATTTGGAAGCCCAGAGATGCCAAAATTTAGGCACTGTACAGGGAGGAACAGGTTACATTTGGAGAAAAAAAAATAATGAAGGTAATTTATTCTTAGACAAATTGAAATTTGAGAACAACCCTAGGGTTTTGTGTGTAAGACAGTGCTTGGAAGACCTGGAGAGTCTATTTCTGATATTTTAAACATGAGCCTTCTTTGGGGAGAGGGAGTTTCTTAATATTTGGTGTTTCTACTACTGTCTTAATGAGTTTCCTCCCTTCCCTTTCCTTCCTTCCATAGACAAGGTCTCACTATATACCCCTGCCTGGGTTGGAATTCACTGTGTGAAACAGGCTGGCATGAAACTCACAGTAATCTACAATAGATCTACTCAAAGAGATCCATGCTCTGGGATTAAAGGCATGCACCAATCACCGTGCTCGAATATGCCTTGACTTCTTTATTGACATAGTAGATGATAGGCTCAGGAAAGCAGACTTGAAGCGTTCTCATTTTTACCTCCATATTGAGGAAGAACCATTCCAGACAGTTTCCTAGATCCTCAGGCAGATAAAAAGTTTTATCAACACCCTTTTCAGGAGCCTACAGGTTTCTCTACAGAGAATAAATGCAGAATGAAGAAGGAACACATCTATCCCCAGAGCAAAATAGACCAGATGTAACTGTAACTTAGATGTTAGCATCTTGTCAGCTTGGCTTCATTTTCTTCTTAGAACAAATTCAGGTGCATAGCTTAGGCGTTTACCACTTTAGCACATTGATTTTCCTGTGTCCTGTAATTCTCTAGGTTATAAGTAGAACCAGCTAACAGTTGAGGTTACTTCTTCAGCTTCTGGAAATTGAAATTCACTAATACCGACCTTTCTTTGTCTTTCTGTCTGTGTCTGTCTGTCTCTGACTCTCTGTGTCTGTCTGTTTGCCTGTCTCTCTTTCTCACACACATTTTCCCTCTCTTTCCCTTTCTCTCCTCAGCCCAGTCAGGTAGACTGAGTTCATTTGTACATGAGGCTGGTCTTAAATTATACCTGCTTCCTTCTCTCAAGTGGGTACAGATTTTATTCAGACTGCATGTATATATTGTGTTTTCTTCACAAGAAAGGCTTTTAAGACTTTTCAGCTAAGACAGAAAAGCATAACTAGTTTTTGTTTTGTTTTTCGGGGCAGGATTTCTCTGTAGACTAGACTAGGCTGGTCTCAAATTCACAGAGATGTCTCCCTTTGCTCCCTAGGGCCTGGGATTAAAGACATGGGCCACAATCACCCAGTACATAACAAATTTTTAAAAGTGAATCTGTGGGCCAGAAGGTAGTTCTAGAATTATGGATCCATAGGTTTTGGAAAGATTTATGCTTGCAGTTTCAACTCCTTAGCTAAATGATAATAATTCACCTTTTCTTAAACATCTTTTAGATCGACTTTTGTTGTATTTTAAGTCCATATGTTCTCCTTGTATTGAGCTGTGTCTCAGGTATTTTTGCACTCTGGTCTTGGGAATGGGGTCTGTTCTGTGGAGATACACTTAAGACATGCATGTTAAATTTATTTGTCTTAATAGAGATACTTATACTTTTGTTCTGATACAGATCATTTACAAAGAACATAATATTTTGTGGGTAGCTTTTTAAATGGCATATTCTGCTGGTTATTATCCTTTAATCCCAGCACTTGGGAGGCAGGGGTAAGCAGAGTTCAAGGTCAGACTAGTCTACATACATAGCAAGTTTCAGGCCAGCCAGGGCTATTTAGTGAGACCCAGTCTTCAAACCAGCAAAAAGTATTTCCAACTGATGAACAGTTTTGTGGTTGAAAGTGGAAAGAAGGTTGTATAAAATATGTGGTTCTTTTTTTGTTTGTTTGTTTGTTTGTTTTTTTGAGACAGGGTTTCTCTGTATAGCCCTGGCTGTCCTGGAACTCACTCTGTAGACCAGGCTGGCCTCCAACTCAGAAATTCCCCTGCCTCTGCCTCCCAAGTGCTGGGATTAAAGGCGTGCACCACCACTGCCTGGCTAATGGTTCTTTTATTTCTTTGGTAGAACAGTGGGTCTGAAGGGTTTAGGTACTTTCTCATTGTAAGGCTGACATGGCTGTTTCATACTGAGCATACAGAGACTGGAAAGCTTAGGTTCTCCACCTTTGTTGACTAGCTTCCTCTGACCAGTAGCTACCTGTAGGGAAAGTTCTGTGTACTTTTCTGTGTACTAGGAAGCTGTATCCTGTGGTCACTTTCCTCATACATTTACACATATTTACATACATGGTGGTATTCTGAAGACTATGGTCTAGAATATGCTAATCTAAGGACATGTAGCTCACAAACATACTTAATATCTCTTGTCTTATAATAACAAACTCTCTTTTTAGAGTAAATAGGATTTTTATTTAATTGTCTGTTGACTTTTTTTTTTCCAGGGTTCATTGAAAAATCCTTAGTGATTTTGACATGTTCCAAGTGACATAAATTAGCCAATGACTCGGAATGACGGATGATTCTCTGAAGATTGGAAATGGTTTGCAACGGGTTGGACCAGGGACTGATATAGGGATATCTTCACTCCCCATGCTGGGGTACTTGGGAAAAGTTAGTGAACTTATTTTTGGCCTCAGTGCAAAACTGGTTATTTTCCTCTTATATTTGAAATTTAAATGAAATTTAAAATTTCATATTATGAATGAAGTCCTAAAAAATTCTGTCTTCCACGGAAATCTTACAGCAATGGCGAAAGATTATTATAATTTGTTTACCTCTCTTATTAATATGTGAAAGTAGAAATTAATGCCTAGATTTTGTGGTTTGTTATTCTTTGAAAATATGGACTATATATATTTTCCTTGGCAGTTGATATTTCCTTTTTCTTGTGAATGAAGCTAAGTCAAATTTTAATATTGTTTGGATAATAGCTGTTTAAGATAGTATATGTCTTTTGTTTGCTGTGTTTAGTCTTGGCAGAAATCTTCTAGTGGAAAATTATACATTCTTTTTTTCTGGTCACCCTTCCATTTAACTCTTTTGTAAATTAATATAATAGGAATGTCTCTTAATTTGCTTTATTTCTCTTTTAGAATTATGCTTCGGCTAACGTTACAACAGATGGGCATTGCCCTGCTTGTAGAGCAAAAGGCAAGCTAAATGCCTTAAAAACTTACCGAATTAGCTTCCAAGAATCCATCTTTTTGTGTGAGGATCTTCAGGTAAAGTACTACTAGTATATTTAGTATTTTGGTTACAACCTTCTGCTTTTTCTTCATTGTTTAAATTTTACTGTTTTTTTTTATTTTTCAGAGTATAGACTTTGACTACATAGACAATATGAGTTTCTAAATCTCCCTGGCAAATAATTTTAATTAAATACTATTTTCCAATTCCTGAGTTATTGCTTTTTGCTGTTAATCTTGTTAAGCTTTTAGCATACAGTGAGTTATTCCTTCCACACCGTCCAGGACAGGGTCTGGCTATGTAGCCTTGGCTGTCCCAGAACTTGCTATATAGACCAAGCTGGCCTCAACTTACAGAAATCTGCCTGCCTCTGGCTCTTGAGTGCTGGGATTAAAGTATACGTGGCCATATAGTAGTTATTAATCTTCATTTTTACCCAGAGAGGTTTTTTGGTAATTGATTAAATCAAAAACAATGTATATAACCCTTATGTAATGTAATTAAAAGCTTTTAAGACAGCCAGGCATAGTGGTGCATGCACATAATTTCATCATTTGGAAGGCTGAGTGGAATTGCCACAATTTTAAAGCTAATCTGGGCTATATAATAGATCTTACCTCAAAAAAGAAGCTTGTTATTTATACTTTGTATAAATTGAAAAAATTCTTCTTAAGAATTTTAGCATTAAAAATAATCCTGTTTGGTTTTGTTTTTAGTTTGTTTTACAATAAGAGTTTGTGGTGTGGCCGGGCATGGTGGCTCACGCCTTTGATCCCAGCACTTGGGAGGCAGAGGCAGGTGGATTTCTGAGTTTGAGGCCAGCATTTAAAAAATAACCACTTACATCTTCCCAAGAAATCCAAGACAACACTCTCAGATCCATTTTTGTTGTTTTTCTCCTCCTCACATACAGAACTTTGCACAGACTTCTTGCCAACCTAAAGCTGCCATCCCTAAAATATTGTCAAAAAATAAAACAATGAGGGCTGGAGAGGTGACTCAATGACTAATTGTCTTGATGAGGACCCAGATTCTGTACCAAGCACTCACGTGGTGGCTCACAACCGTCTATAATCTCAGTTCCTCGGTGTGTGTACATATATGCAGGCAAAACACTCAGATATAAAATAAATAAAATGTAAAAATAGAAACAGTTAACCAATGTGCATCCCATAAAATACTTATAGACTATAGCATTAAGTTTTAGTCATTTGGCCACTAATCCACATAAATTGGACAAGGCCATCATTTTACACGCTTGTAGTCTGTTTCACAGGTCCATCTAATCCTAAGAGCCATTAAGCAGTGACTTTAGAGGACGCTGAACTCTGCAGTGGGTCACACCGCCTTTTCCAGGGGGAGGCT
>JADRCC010314169.1:0-13567 GCA_019843855.1 Hylomyscus alleni | reverse complement strand
TTTTTCGAGACAGGGTTTCTCTGTGTAGCTCTGGCTGTCCTGGAACTCACTCTGTAGACTAGGCTGGCCTCGAACTCAGAAATCCACCTGCCTCTGCCTCCCAAGTGCTGGGATTAAAGGTGTGCGCCACCACCACCCAGCACCCCTCATCTTTTCTTGAACTATTTACTTTATGAAGGGCAGACCCACAAATGTATACCTTAAACTCACCATGCTGAAAACTATGATCCATGCAAAGTTCTCTCCAGTGCGAATACTCAGGCTTCCAGACTAAAATCCCCGTGCCTCTTCAGTTTTGGAAACAGTCGCAGTGCTTTTCTTACCTGTTGCAGGCGATAATTCCTCCTGTACTCTTTTGCATTCACCCAGGCCAGAACCCATTGCCTTTAATTGTATCCTTATTCCTACAAATGACTTAACAGTAACCGGGTATCAAACGCATACCTACGTCACACTTAAAATATCTAGTTACATTTTCACTTCCTTTGTTGCTCCTTAGTAGTTTCGTTAAGTCTTGCCCTGTAAATTTCGCTTTAATTTTTTTTTCACTCTGTAGACCAGGCTGGCCTCGAACTCAGAAATCTGCCTGCCTCTGCCTCCCAAGTGCTGGGATTAAAGGCGTGCGCCGCCACCGCCCGGCAAGAGCAGCCGCCCTGAGAATGAGCCCTGTGTGGTTGGTGCGCACCAGGTCGCACTGCCTGCGTTACTAGGTGAGCTGACGGATGAAGCCCCGCCGCACGCAGCTCGGCTCGCCCCGGCGCTTTAATTTTGATACCTCTTTGACTTAACAATAAAAAGTTGTATGGTTTTTAAAAAAATATCTACTAGAGGGTCGACGAGATAGCTCAACAGTAAAAGCACCCGCCATCAAGCCTGATGACATGAGTTCGATGTTTAATATACACGGTGGACGGTGAGAGCTGACCCAAAGTTATCCTCACTCCCATATACGTGTTTGTGCTTCATACATGCAACACACAAAAGGTAATTTTAAAAATATAATCATCACACACAGCTTTTACACACACACACACACACACACACATGCACACACGCACGCACGCACGCACACACACACACACACACACACCTTCTGCACTTTGCACTCTCCTTGATGGCGGCTGGACTGTGACAAGGCACACTTCTGTAGAATGCTCCTCCCTCCTACCAGCCCCCACTCCACCTCTATGAGTCTAGAGAATTCCTGGTCTTAGACTCACTCTAGCCAGGTTCTCAAGTTTCAAAACATCTTGCGGTCCTTCCTGGAGACTAAAGTTGGGAAAATATACCAGGACCAATAAAACCAAGCTGCTGGCAGATGCACTCTGGGAAGTGTAGTTCAGTGCCTAGACAAGGTTTTATAGGTTGGAATTAGACTAAAATTAAAGACCCCATTTCATTCTGCAGCAAAAAATCCTTGTCCACACATGGTTCAGTGGTGTAGCCAGTAAAGTTGCCTGTGTTCCAGTAAATACCACCACACCAATGCTCATGAATCCTAACAAAACTCTGTGGGACACACACACATGCACGCTCACACACACACACGCATGCTTACACACACACACACATGCATGCTCACACACACACACACACGAATGCTCACACACACACGCATGCTCACACACACACACAGGCATGCTCACACACACACACATGCTCACACACACACGCATGCTCACACGCACACGCATGCTCACACACACACACACACACACACACACGCACGCACATGCATACTTAAGGGCAGGATGGGGCATTGTGAAGAAGATGAGGGAATTGGGGGTGAATAGGGTCAGAATGCAGGCATGAAATTATCAGAGAAATAAATACTTTCAAGTCACTATTAATCAATGCCATCTTGGAATTGGCAGCACTTTTCTAAATTAAACTTAAAGTTTCTTAGCTCTTAGTATAGTGGGTTTTTAAAAAAAACCTTCATTGTGTTTAAGGTGTATGTGTATATGTGAGCACATAGATCAGAAGATAACCTCAAGTGCTACCCACTCCCCCCCATTTTGAGACATGTACAGAGAAATAGCCATATAAATAATCTTTAAAAAATAAAATCTCAGCATGAAGGAATATGGCTTTATTATAATATATATGAAAAATTCTCCACGTGGTAAAGTTCACAGATAACAATAATTTCAGAATGCCATGCACACAAGACGCATTTAAATGTCCTGTAGGTACACTTACTCACAATCGCGTAAGACATAGGACTAAGAGAGGCACCAGGAACTGCACTTGTACGACACTCAGGACCGAGGTAAACGCACATCTGCATCACTTGGAACTGTCATCCATCCACAAGAAACGCTCAAACAAAAAGCCAGCACCGTCCCTTTCAATGCTCACCTCTTCTGCGACTTTTCATTTACCTTTATAACTGAAACTTTTCAAATGTAAGAATTATGCTAAATAAGCTTACAGATTCTCCACAGGATTTCCATTTCTTCCACAGGATATATACGGTATATAAATGTATATTATGGATCTCATGGTAGCGTAGGTGGGACAGGATTTTCATTTTCCTTTGAGACGGTCTCATGAATTCCTGGTTGGCCTTGAATTGACGACACTGTCCAAGCATGACCCTGAACTTCTGAGCACTAGCGTCACAGGCCTATGCCACGATGCCTGGTTATGTAGCTGGAGCGCCAGGCAAGCACGCTACCAACTGAATCACATCTCCAGCCCTCACAGAACTTTTTAAAAAATAATTCTGAATTTTTAAAAAAATTCGTTTGGACTTTCTATGTTGTGTTCAAAAAACAAACACTTCAAAGTTTCCCTAGAAAGTCAGTAAAACACATATAAAGATCATGTCTCACATGTTACACATGAAATGCCACTGCAAACACTGCAATAGAGCCATGTGCCGCTTTGCTTATAAGGCATCCTCACCAGACATAACCCACAAGTAAAGTTTTTCCTAAATGAACAGCAATCAGAATGACAGACACGTTATTTTGCCAAAAGCTCTTTTTTTTTTTTTTTTTTTTTAAGAAATGAACTCAATGAGTTAGAAATTAGCTTTCCTTGTTTTTGTGTCACAGGTAACACAGTAGTGAAAAGTGTAAGCCCTTAGAAGAACATCGCAACAGATTTATCTTCATGGGCTTCCTCAAATGAGAGGGAAATCTGGGATGCAGCTGAGAAACAAGAGCGTGTGTTCAGCACCCACAGGCTCTGGGTTTCCCGCCACAGGAGATCGTTTACATGTCCAGGCGTTGACCCAAGCTGACAGAGTGAGTAAAATCACTTTAGACATTGATGGGGTTCTACACCAGTATGAACTTCCTGTCATATGAGAGGCGAGTCCAAGAGAAAAGGCTTTCCACCTTTCTGGGAGAGCCAGGGTTGCTTGCCAGGCTACATTCTCTAAAGCTGCGAATCTGAAAGGCATTGCCACATTCTCTATGTCCCTTTTGAGGATTTACTATCAACTAAGCTCATTATTATGAATAATGTTCCCAGATTCCTTGAACTCATTCACTCCTCTTAGTCAGTATGACTTTACAGATGTCTAAATTTTGAACCATGAAGAAAGGTTTTCCCATATTTCTTATATCCAGTTCCCTCTCACGAATTTTCTCTGTGAGCAAGATGTGAACCCACAAAAGTCTCCACATTGTTTACACTATAGGATTTTCTACCCCATGGACTGACATGGACAGAGACTTGAGTTACAGCTGAGGGTTCCCCTAGATCTGTTATAGATTTCCCACCAATGTGGACATTCTAGTGCTGGGTAAGATTTGAGACCCAGAAATCGGCTTTTCCGAGTTCTCCACCTTAACTTAATTTTTCATTAGGATAAATCTTCTGACACTGATTGAGCTGAGCCATGAGCAGAATCTTCCCAACACTCCTTAAATTTATAAGATTGTTGACCAGTGTGAACTCTCGCATGTTTAATAGCATCTGACTGCCAAATAACGGCCTCTCTGCATTCATCACGTCCTTGGGCTGCTCGGCACTGTGAATCCTCTGATGTTTAATGAGATGTGACTGTTGAATAAAGGCTTTTCCACATTCATTACACTCATAGGGCCGCTCGCCAGTGTGGATCCTCTGGTGCCGGGCAAGGTCTGATGCAGAAGCAAACGCTTTCCAGCACTCCTGACATTTATACGGCTTTTCTCCAGTATGGAGTCTCTGATGTCGGGTTAGTTCTGAGCTGTATCTAAAGGCCTTTGGGCATTCCTTGCATTGAAAACGCTTCTCCCGAATATGAATTGTCTTGAGATTCGTATTGCGTGAACGCCAACTAAAGTCCTTGCCCTTCTCCTTACAGTCGTAGGTTGTCTTAGCAGTCTGAAGCTGAGAACGCTCTGGATCACGAAGGATGGTCTCTCCGTATTCCTTACCTTCCCAGAATTTCTCGCCCACATGAATCAAGGAATGTGGAGTGTGCTCTAAACCAGAACTAAAAGCCTTCTCTCCTTCACTGAATTCGTGTGATTTCTTACTATGAATTTTCTGATGTTGAGTCAGGTGTGCTCCTCGAGTGAAAGCTTTCCCACACTCTTTACACACATAAGGCTTCACACCAGTGTGAACTCTCTGATGCCGGCCAAGGTCAGATCTGCAAATAAAGCCCTTCCCACATTCCTTACACTTGTAGGGCTTTTCGCCAGTGTGAATCTTCTGATGTCGAGAGAGGTCTGAGGGGCAACGGAAGGCCTTTTCACAGTCCTTACATTTAAAGAGTTTTTCCCTGTTATGAATTTTTTTAAGACTACTAACGATGGAGCGCAGACTAAAGGCCTTGCCACATTCTTTACACTCGTACAGTTTCTTACCGGTGTGAACGGTCTCACACTGGGCAAATTCTGCGTCTGGAAAGAATGCCTTCCCATTTTCCTTATCCTCAAAGAACTTCTCACCAATGTAAATTAACTGCCGCTGGGTGTGATCTAAGGCAAAACTAAAGGAGTTTTTACATTCTTTACATTTATGCAATTTATCACCAGTATGAATCTTTCTATGTTGACTTAATTGTGACCCACACGTGAAGGCCTTCCCACACTCCTTGCATATGTAAGGTTTTTCACCTGTGTGGATTCTCTGATGTTTAATGAGATGTGACTGCTGGATGAAGGCCTTCCCACACTCGTTACACTCATAGGGCTTCTCGCCAGTGTGGATCCTCTCGTGACGAGTGAGGTCCGAGCCACAGCTGAAGGCTTTCCCACATTCTCTACACTGATAGGGCTTTTCTCCAGTGTGAATCCGGTGATGGCGAGTCAGGTCTGAGCTGTAATTAAAGTACTTTCCACACTCCTTACATTCATAAGACTTCTCGCCAGTATGAGTCCGAACATGGACACTGAGTAGCGAATGAAATCTGAAGGCTTTCCCACACTCCTTACATTTGAAAGGCTTCTCCCCAGTGTGAATTCTCTTGTGACCAGTGAGGCTAGAACGGAAGCTAAAAGCCTTGCCACACTCGTCACACTGAAATGCCTTCTTGCCGTCATGAACTGCACGGCAGCGAGGAAGTTTAGAGCCAGGAGGAAAGGTCTTTCCGCATTTCTCATCTTCCTCACCGGTGAGAATGAACTGACGTCGAGAGGGCTCTGGCGCAGAACTAAAGAATTTCTCAGATTTAAGTTCCTTTGCTTTCTCTGCTATATTCAGTCTTGGACACTGATTAAAAGCTGTAAGCAAATTCGGAAGGGGTGATCTGTCGTATGCGAGTGTCATTTGCTTGAGGTTTCCCTTTTGACTCTCATTTTGTGATGGATCCCGACCTTTGCCTTCCCAATCTGCCGGACACGGGCCTTCGAGCCTATGGTTTGGCTCCATTTCCATTATCTTCCAGTGGGACAACTGACTGACACACGTGCTGGTTTTTTGTAGGACTTTCTTCATCTGCCACCCGGAATCTGTATCTGCAAGATGACAATGTACACGTGTACTGTTTTATTATCCATAAAGGGAAAAAAGTGCCATCAAAAGCTAAGGTTAAAATAAATCGCACAAAAAGTGGATATCTTAATGAACAAAACAATAACAACAAGACCCCCAAATTTGGACAATATTAAAAAGGACAAAATTCAACAGAAATTTCAGAGAGCTAATTTAAAAAGGCGTCAAGGTAGGGTAGTGGGGCTCAGTTTGCTTAGAACAGACTAACATTTTATAAACCCAGGTAATCAAAAAGCACAAATGGGCTAATCCAGTAACAACACTGTAACACAGCTCAGGTTTAGTCTCTTCCACTGCCCCATGTTAAGGGTTACACAGGCTGCTTCTTTCATGGCCTTAAAATGTGTATGCATCTATTTTATGTGCTTTGTTTTGTTTTGTTTTTGGAGACAGGGTTTCTCTGTGTAGCCCTGGCTGTCCTGGAACTCACTCTGTAGACCAGGCTGGCCTCGAACTCAGAAATCCGCCTGCCTCTGCCTCCCAAGTGCTGGGACTATAGGTGTGCACCACCACACTCGGCTCCAATACATATTTTCTTAACACTAGCAAGTCAATATGAAATTAGAAAGCTAGCAACTGTGCATTAAAAGAATGCCTTGTGAATTCAGGAAACACAAGGAAGGAGCAAGAAGCCGGGTAATCCAAGAAGGCTGCATGTGCAGGTCCACGGGAGGAAGGCAAAGTTTAAAGGTAGCTAAAATGAATGATGCGTTCACAAGTTTTAGGAAACTTTACATCCCCTCTTCATCTCACCTCTTCCAGCAGCACCCAAGAGTGGCCCCCAGGGGCTCAGTTTTTGACCATGAATGGACACTATCCCAGGTCTTAGCTGACAGATCATCAACCTGTGCCCAGGACACAGAAAACACCCGTTTCAGCCTGGATGTGCGCCTACACTGACCACCTGTGAGATCGGGGAATCCACCCGAGAGCGGCCTCCTAGTAAAACTGCCTTTTTCTACTTTTAGTCTGGTCTGATGTGGCCTGTATCTGTGTCAGCAAGGGAGAGGAAGAGCCTATCACCAGACCACTGGAGAGAGAACTGCACTTCGCTTTTTGTCTCATGCGGGACAAAGAAGACGATGGAGGTTACGGGCAGACTGCGGAGTGAAGGCACTGCAGGAAAGGCCAGTCACACATTAGCCTTTGCCATTCCCCAGGGAGAGGGTCTGGACCAGTGGGTGAGAGGTGCTGCCAGAGGTGCTATGGCCAGACTACCAGATGGCTGCCATAGCGGCCTTCACTCACCCGGGCAAAATCTGCTCATCTCATTGTCCAAATCCACGCAGGCATGTTGCTCTTTTTCCGACACAGGGAACACACGTGGTTGATAAATGCAAAGTCCTACATGAGAGATAAAATACAGGCAGTGACCATGTGGAAAAGAATCCCAAAAGTTTGATCTGGTGCCCTCGTAACAAAGGAAGAGTAACAATGACTGAAAAAAAAAAAGCACAGAGCATTTTGGGAGGACGGTGAACATGGGGTTTCCCAATGACCACACTATTTCTGCAAAATACACAAGCCATTTTCCAGAAGAAATGCAGGTCAGAAATCCCCTTGACATTTCTTTAAAAAAAAAAAAGAGTGAGTAGTTGCTAATAAGGAAGCTGGGAATGCGTAGGGTTGAGCCTTGAGGCTTACCCACGGAGACGAGGTGGCTGTAGTTCTCCAGCATCACGTCTCTGTATAAACTCCTCTGCTCCAAGCTCAGATACTCCCACTCCTCCGGAGAGAAGTCTACGGCCACATCTCTGAACGTCATTACCTGCCATAGGACAAACTCAGTGTTTAATGGTGAAAGTTAAAGAAATGATTCAGCTGGGAGGTAGAAAGATGGGAGAGGGCAGAGTGGGAATGGCTGTGGTTCGGGAGAAAGGGTCATGGACTAAGTGTGACAAGTGGAGCCGAGTGCCTACTACAGGCTCTGGGGACTGGAGGGATGGCTCAGTGGCTGCGTGCTTGCTTGCTGCTCTTATAGGGGACCTGAACTGAGTTCCAAGTATCCATCCCGGGCACCCATACTGCCCATAGCTCCAGGGGATCCGACACCCCCACACATCATGTTATTTACAGAAGTGGACACACATACACACTAAAAAAAAAAATTATGAAACAGAAAAACAAATTATTGCTTGGTCACAACATCCTTATTGGCTTCACAGAAGGATGGAGAAAAGACATCCTGGAGAGACGACACCTGTTTGAAGCCAGTGTTCATCCTCCAGATGACGTAAATTACCAGTGAGTCTGGTCATTTGTTTGTTGTCTGGTCTGGATGGTTGTTCTTTTAGTGGTGGGTACTTTTTTTGTCCAATTTTCCATCAGTTTAAATTCAAAGAATTCTTTAGAGATGTATTCCCAAAATAAATACTAAGTTTTTTGTTTTGGTTTGTTTGTTTCTGAGCATAACATGTTGCTCTCTGTAAGCAACTGCCAATCAACTAACTTCTTGCTAATTCCCAGATCTCTGTACACTCAAGGTTTCTGTCATGACCTCTAAATGCACCAGAAAGAGAAGAGCCACACAGGGAAATAGGCCCCGAACTGCACCAAATCTCATGCTGGCTGACTGAAATGCTCAAGTCTGTACCGACAGTACATGAAAACCTTCTTACGATCGTCACCATCATCCCACTCATGGATCTGACGTGGCAGTCTAGGGCGCTCTCCACAGACATGCTTTCCCCCTGATTAGATAAGAATTCCACAGGAAGACCAACAGAGTCAACTAACCTGAACCCTTGGGGCTCTCAGGGTCTGAACCACCAACCAAAGAACATACATGGGCTGGACCTAGGTCCCCCTGTACATATGTGGCAGATGTGCAGCTTGACCTTCATGTGGGTCCTGAACAACTGGAGCAGGGGCTATCCCAGAAGCTGTTGCCTGTATGTGGGATATGTTCTTCTAGCTGGGCTGCCTTGACTGGCCTTAGTAGGAGAGGAAGCACCTAACCTTGCAGAGACTTGACGTGCTGGCAGGGGCGGGTGGGGTGGTGGTGGTGACCAAGGGGTCCCCACCTGCTCAGAGGAGAAGGAGATGGGGGAAGGGTTGTGGGAGGGGGTGACCAGTAGAGGGGCACTGAGAGGGATATAAAGTGAGTAAGTAAATACAAACAAACAAAAAACCCCAGAAGAACCACAGGACTGCTAGGTGGGAGAGATAAGGGTCTATTAATAGAAGAAAGAGTGCCATACACAGAAAGTTCTAGACTGCCCCATGGCACCACCGACCTTGCAGAACAAGAGACAAGGACATTCCTGTGAGGAGAAATAGTTATTGTTAAGACAATATGAACTCACCTGGGCCATTATTTGAAACTCGTAAAAGTGACCAGTCAGTCCTCTTCTTGATTCCTATGTCGATGAGGCCAGCTCCTGAGAAGACAGTGTGTGGGGAAGAGAATCATGAGACAGCTGACTTTCCAAATCACTTAAGTGGACAAGGAAAACGGCCATTTTCTTCCTTAGAGGAAGGTCAGAGGGAGTGTGATGAAATGACGGCCCCACCAAAAGTCAAGAGAACCCCAAGTAAAGCAGGATGATGTTGTAATCTAATTAGCTGTGGTAAAAATCATTCTATAGCCAGGTGGTGGCACACATATTTAATCCCAGCACTCAGGAGGCAGAGGCAGGCGGAGGCAGGCGGATCTCTGAGTTCGAGGCCAGCCTGGTCTACCGTGTGGATTCCAGGACAGCCAGGGCTACTCAGAAAAGCCCTGTCTTAATAAAGAAAACAAAACAAACAGAGATCAAGATACGAGACAAGGTTATTCTGATTTAATCTAAATGCTTCCCCAAACTCTACAAAGCTGGAAAGTTCAAAGGAAATGGAGTTCTCCCTGTGGGTGTCCACGGGAGCTGACGAGACTCCTCTGTAGGCCCAGGACAGAGCCTCCTATTTTCCCCATGTCTAACAGACTCTACAGCACCTCTGCGTCATTTCCATCTAGACCATCTAAGAAAACTGAAGACAGTTTTGAAGCTATCATAAGCCTGAAGAATGTCACCAGGCAATCAGTGAGACAAGCATGCACACGGGCCACATAGCTCACAGGGCTCCTGCAGAAAGGCACACAGTCCCGCTGCACTGCCAGCCGCCATTAACCTCTAGCCTTGGCACAGTCCTAACAAATCTACCTCACAGCCTGGGCGTCAGGCCCCGCCTCCGTAGGTAGAGAGAAACAACTGCTCTTTAAAAACTTCATTTTTACTTTGTGTGAATGAGCATTCACCTGCCTAGATAGCCATACACCATATGTGCCTCTGGTGCTCCCTGAGGACAGGAGAGGGCATCAGATTCGCTTGAAGCTGGCGTCAGAGATGGTTGTGAGCTGTCATGTGAGTGCTGGGAACTAAACGAAGGTCCCCTAGCAAGAGCGGCGGGTGCTCCTAACTTGTGGAGTCATCTTCCAGTCTCCAAGTCTACATTTTAAGAACAATTACATTTTAAACTTAATTAGAGATGTGGAAAGGGCTAGAGAGATGACTCAATAGTTAAGAGCCCTGGCTGCCCTTCCGGAGGACCTGGTTCCGTTCCCAGCACACACATGCTGGCTCACAAGCATCTGTAAGCCCAGTTTCAGGGAAGCATCGCATGCACAGGACACACAGGCATCCAAACAAACACCTATACACATACAAACAATGAAACAAACCAACCCCCAAACCAACCAGCCACACAGACAAACAAAAAGGACAGACACAGTGGCCAAACCCTTTAATTTTAGCGCTGAGGAACAAGACACAGAAAGATCTTTTGAGTGTGAGGCTGGCCTGGTCCATATCTCAAGTTCCTGGCCAGCTGCAGCTACACAGTAAGACCCTGTTTCAAAAAAAAAAAAAAAACAAATACGGTATGTGTGTGGGGTGGGGTGTGGAAGAAGGGAAGAAGCTGGCAGAGAGCAGAGCAGGGTGCAGTCAGGCTCGAGAAAATTCATGTAAAGCCTACGCTAGCCATTTCCCTAGGTCACGAAGAGCTCCGTGGCCGCGACGGGTCTCTGCAAGTCAAGTGAATGGCTACTAAATAACTGTGAAGTGAAACACACTTTGTGTTTTGGGAGGAAGAGGGAGGACTTGAGAGTAACTATTACACAGCCTGAAGGAAGAACCGTTCTAATTCCTCATTCCTCCTGAAGCCATGTAGAGGAATCAGAGACCAACAGAACCCGTGGGGACAGTCCAGCAACGTAGAAATACTCACTTTGTAAGAAGTGGGCAAACACTGAACACAAGATTCTGACAGACAAGACATGAAAGGCAGGCAGGGACTTCATAGGATTTCTGTGAATTCTAGGCCAGCCAGGGATAGAAAGACTAGGCCTAGTCTCCCAGCCCCAAAAAAGAGCCAATTTGTGGTGGCATACACCTTTAATCCCAGCACTTGGGAGGCAGAGGCAGGCGGATCTCTGAATTTGAGGCCAGCCTGGTTTACAGAGTGAGTTCCAGGACAGCCAGGGCTATACAGAGAAACCCTGTCAAAAAAAAAAAAAGTGGCTGTTGCTAAAAGTAGACATGTAAGGGGGATTTAGATTCAAGGTAACTAAACAGACACCTGTGAGACCATGAGTGGATACTAATACTACCTGCTTAAATAAATATAAGGACACAATTGTATGGAGGAAATGACACAAACCTCACCTAAAAATAAAGTTAAATAGAAAACCGGCCAGACAGTGATGGTGCATGCCTTTAATCCTAGCAACAAACAAACAAAAAACAAAACCAAAAAAACCCTAAAAAACCATGAAGAGTGGATGATGCTCTTGCACAAGTCTAGATTCATTCTCTACATCTACATGATGGTTCAGGAGTATCCATCATTCTAGTTCTAGGGGGTTCGATGCTCTCTTCTGACCTCTCCAGGGAACTAGGCATGCACTTGGTGTACATACATATGCACAGGCAAACACTCAGGCATATAAAGTCATTTAAACACTTAAGACTCACCAAGAGTTATGCTAAAAAAGTCAACTATCTCTAGCTGAGAGGAAATTCACAATTTTATTAGACTTTTCTACCCTGAAAATGTATGGCTTGTATATTTGGGGGGAAAGAGATGAGAGAGTCAATGACTGTATATCTAGTCAAGTTATCATTCAATTTTTAAAATTAGTTAACTTATTTTGGCTTTTTGAGACAAGTTTTCATTTTGAGACAAGGTTTCCTGGCTGGCTGGGAACTTACTAAGTAGACCAGGCTAGCTCTAAACTCACAGTGATAGCCTGTTTCTACCTTCAAATTGTTGGGATTAAAGATCTGCACTAGCATGCTCACTCATCAAATTTTAAAAAGATATAAAAAGCACACACTTTTGATCTTGACACACACTTGTAATCTTGCCCATAAAAGCAAGGTCAGGAAGGTTGCAATAGCTTGAGTTAGAAGCGGTGAGCGGCAGAAGTCTGTTCTAGGAACCAAATTCAGGTCCTCTGCAAAAGCACTCTGAGCTCTTTAACACCTGGGCCTCTCTGGCCCGTTCTCTACTCTTTTATCTCCCAGTTGCGTTTCTGCCACTTAACTCACCTAGATGGGAAAACAGTTCCTTCAGCTCCACGCCCTCTTTCAGAAAGTACAGTGTCTGTTATTAAACACAGTGCTCATTCTCTGCGCGCCAGGGCAGCTGCTCTAGCGTGTTTTCATACGCGGTCACGTACATACAGGCACACATAAACTGTCCACTGATTGTGACTATGGCTTTCTGGAACACCCGCAGGGCAAGGCAACTGCCTACCTTAATCCCACATTAATCCCAAGTGTGTACCCCACCTCCGAGCCGGCATACTAACTCCAACCCGGCCAGCCGGGAACACCACCACATCCTCTTCAGAACTCTGCGCTCTGCAGGAAAGCCCTTTACCCCTGACCTCGGCTTTCACGGCCATTCTGATTCCAGGCTTTAAACTGGCACTCGCTATGCCCCATAGATCCTCGATGTTCCTAGGGCTTCAGGCCTGAAGCCAATTGGGTTGAACCCCCCTCCCCGGAAGTTGCTTGGTCACAGTGCACTCTGGGAAACGTAGTCCGTCTCTGTATTGTCTTTAACAAAAGACTCCACTACAACTGTCTATTTAAAGGCTCCGGCTTTAAACTCCATTACTTCTATCGACATAGACCTTCCCCCCACCCCACCGACACAAAGCTAACATCTGCTCACAAGAGCTTCAAGAATTCCAGGACACGTTGAGATGGCCCCTATTGAGACCTACATACTGTTCTTCCTCAGCTATGGAAATGATGCCTCTAGCTATCTTTGGACCAGCAATATCCGCGGGTGGGATGGCTCTTGGGAAATGTAGTCCGCCGCCTGGGAAGCCGGAGAAACTGGCCCCAGAGAGATGACAAGGCGCATGGGTTGTAAAACAGCATCGTACGAGAGGTGAGTTTGGACAGTCTACACTCCAACAACAAACTGTCTGAATCACTCACTACCTCGGAACACACTAGCACCTGCCGGCTTTATGATGAAAGATGGAGAAGGTTAAGTTTTAGTTGGTGCCTGATCCAAACCCCTATCCTACCCAAAAAATCCATGAAAATCCTACCTTGAACTTGGGTTTAGTGTCTCTTCCACTCTCAAATAAACAGAAATACTTTAGTCCCATCCTCCGAATGCTCTTTTTTTT
>JADRCC010314143.1:0-23067 GCA_019843855.1 Hylomyscus alleni | reverse complement strand
GGGGGGGTTCAGGATCAGGTGTGGGGAAGGACAGGAGAGATGACTAGATGGCCATGAGAATGAATGGAAGCAAGTCCCCTAGCACCTAACTCAGACAAATGCAGAGACCCACAGCCAAATAGAGAATGGAGCTTGGGGACTCTTATTGGAAGAGTTTGGGGAAAGACTGAGGGCCCAAAAGGGGATAGGAACTCCACAAGACCAACAGAGTCAACTAATCTGCACCCTTGGGGCTCTCAGAAACCGAACCACCAACCAAAGAGCATATATGGGCTGGATGTTAGAGCCCCAACCCCCGACATATATGTAGCAGATATGCAGCCTGGTCTTCATGTGGGTCCTGAACAACTAGGGCAGGGCTATTCCAAAAGCTGTTGCCTGTTTGTGGGATATGTTCTCCTATCTGCCTTGTCTGGCTTCGGTAGGAGAGAATGTGCCTAGCCCCACAGAGAGTTGATATGCCAGGACTGGGGAAGGACACCCAGGGGGACTTCCACCTTCTCAGAGGAGAAGGGGATGTGGATAAAGGGAGGGATTGTGGGAAGGGGAAGAGATAGGGATATCAAGTGAATAAACACTTTTTATGTGTATGAGTGTTCACTTTGCATGTCTGTAACTGTGCCACGTGCACGCCAGTTGCCTGTGAAGGCCAGAAGAGGGCATCAGATCTCCTGAAACTAGAACTACACGTACTTTTGAGCCACTATGCAGAGTTCTGGAAAAGCAGCCAGTGTGCTTAACTGCTGAGCCTTCTCTCCAGCTTCTGTTTTTGTTTTCTTAAAGCTATAAGCTTATCTGAATGCTTTTTTAAAACACAGTTCCACTTCTTTAATAGATACAGTGTTGTTCAGATCATCCATAGAATTTTTAAAATGTGCTGTAGTATTATGGGATCCCATAAACTTTTTGCCATTATATAAAGCATATTATTGTTATTGGTAAATATTCTTTTAAAAATATTTATTTTTAATTAAAATATAATGACATTATTTCCCTCTTTCTTCTCCCTCCAATCCCTCCTCTATGCCTCTCACTTCATCTGAGAGGACTAGGCCCCTAGTGAAAAGTGGAAAGTCAACTTCATAGAAAAAAAAGTGTAAACATCCATTAGTGTTTGTGGACACCTGGTCAGGATAGGTAAAAGCCTTTGGTACCCAGAGGAAGACTGCTCTGACAGTGGTCAAGGCTCCTTACATCATATTATTCTTAAATTCCCTCTGCCCTTGTCAACTGGATTAGACAATGGACCAGCCTTCACCTCACCTATCATTCAAAGAGTCAATAATGTTTTAAATGTAACCTGAAAGCTGCAGACCTCAAAGCTATGAACAGGTCAGAGGCATGAGCCAGATTCTAAAGCCCACCTTCTCTAAATTAATTTTTAAAACCAGTGAAAATTGGTGCTGGAGAGATGGCTCAGTGGTTAAGAGCACGTTGACTGCTCTTCCGAAGGTCCTGAGTTCAGCAACCACATGTGATCTGATGCCCTCTTCTGGAGTGTCTGAAGACAGGTACAGTGTTCTTACATATAATAAATAAATAAATAAATCTTAAAAAAAAAAAAAACAGTGAAAATTGACCCAACTTTTTACCCCTGGCCCTTCCTAGGGCGAGATATAACCCCTCAGAAGGCAGAATTCCTCCTCTATGTTTGAAAGGCACCCCCCTTTTCACCCTGTTTAAGAGACTATCACTGCAGACATTATTAATTGGTCTCTTCTGAAGAATCTCCAGTCTCTCTACCAGGTCCAGACTACAGTCTACTCTAGGGTTCAAGACACCTATCCAGTTCCTTTCTTGGTGCCTTGTCGTTCATTCTGACCTGGGGGCCAAGTGTATATCAAGAAGTTTCAGAAACAGGAACTTCACCTGCCTGAAGGATGCCTGCAAAGATTCATCACTCCCATGACAAGCCTATTCCAGATCAGGACCAGAAATAGAAACCAGCTCACCAGGACCAGATGCAATCAAGCTAAGGCTCTCTCACAACCCGTACTCTTGTTTAGTTCATACACCCTCTGAGTTTGACTTATACTGTCTACTTAATCCTTTACTCTTCCCTCTTTCCACACTGGGAAAATCCTGACAGAGACAAAGTACACTGAAGCCAAATAGCACATGTTTAAAACTGATCTCATAAAACTTTTTTTTTTTTTGAGACAGGGTTTCTCTGTGTAGTTCTGGTTGTTCTGAAACTCATTCTGTAGACCAGGCTGACCTTGAACTCACAGAGACCCATCTGCTCCTTGGTAGAACTAAAGGTGTGTGCCACCAGACGTAAAACTTGTAAACCTTCTCGCAATCAAAGCTAAAAGTTATCTTCTGACAGGCTTGGAGACAATGCCTTCTAAAATCCTCACATGATTATGAAACATTATATATTTATTATTATTAAAAAGAAACTTCTTGAAAATTAAAGATCATTTAGATAAGATACAATATAGCTGGGTAGTGGTCCATGCCTTTAGTCCTAGTAATTAGGAGGTAGAGGCAAGCAGATCTCTGTGAGTTCAAGCTAGCCTGGTCTACAGAGCTCGCTCCAGAACAACCAGAGATAAGTGAGACTCTGTCTCAACTAAACAAGATAACAATAATTCTTGGTATCATAAAATATTTGATTAAAATCCATGGCTTACAACCTTCTTCATTGGCCTGAATGGCCCCTTCTGCTTCCTTTTTATAAGATTTGCCTTGTATAGTAAAATGACTTTTAAAGTTCATCAGACAAATTGCCTTGGTTAAGCTAATGATTCTCGAGATCCAGAATTTACCCCTTAGCCAAGATCTAAGACTTGAGAGTAACAGAAAGGGAATGGAAGGGGTGAGGGATGAAATGACTAAGGAAACCCATCATGTGCCAACTTTATTTTGTGTCTGCCTAGATGCTTCTCAGCCATCCATCCCCCAACAGCCTTGGCAACACTTTTTGGAACAGTCCATGAACTTGACCATGGTCCAAACATATTATGTAGTGTCTGGAATATACAGCTGAGCATTGTAAAGAAAGATGTTTCTAGGCCACTCCAAATCCCTCCCTAGTGTAACCTCCACATCAAGCACTGATGTAATTGTGGCTTTCGTTTAAAACGCCGTACACCTGACCTAGGCACCAAGAGACCTTGCAGCAGCACAGATCAGTCTTGATCCAGCCATTAATAAAAAGGACTCCAAACTTTTAATTAGCTTAGTCAGCATGGTTGTCAATAATTATTGACACCTCGATAATTTCACTATAACAGTATATTTGTGTACAGCTGCACTCCAATGTGCTCAAATGTGGGGGTAAACACTTGGTCTTATAGGTCATAGCATAGCACTTTGGATTGCTCTATATCTGAATGACTTCTTCAATGTCTGGATGCACTGGTATAAAAATATGTGTGTCACTCTAATAAATCCTTCGTCATCTCTGTCCCAGCATGTGCCATGTGACTAGTACAGTCATTCTCCCTGTGTGGCTTTACCTTTTTTCCGGTGTACAGGTTCCTCTGGATGCTCTGCTGCAGTCCTAATAGCATATGTCCTACTTCAGACATTTTCAGCACTGTATTAAATACCTCTGTCTGCTTTGCTGTAAATGCACATTTTCAAAGAATTATTTATTTAATGTATGAGGACACTGTAGCTGTCTTCAGACAAGCGAGAAGAGGGCATTGAATCCCATTATCAGTGATTGTGAGCCACCATGTGGTTTCTGGGAATTGAACTCAGGACCTCTGGAAGAGCCATCTCTCCAACCTGTAAGTGCACATGTTTAGCTTGCATTCATGCAAACACAACTATGCAGTTATTTTCTTATGAAGAGGATATGAGGCACATTACTGGTATATTCATGTGCTTTGGCGTAGTAGTGTGTCCTTGTGTTTCCTGTATACCAGTTAGTGAGTGCAGATGTCATACAACCATGGATCCTGCCTTTGTACTACATTCGTGTGTGTTTCTGTAACAGTACATGTGGGTCCTACAGTTCACATACAGTACAGTCAAATGTGCCTATGAACACTTGGTCTCAAAGATACTAGGATGTCAGTCTCAATTGCTCCACATCTGAATAACTTCTTCATGGTCCAGGTGCACTGCTATAACAATATTCTCATTTGTGCTACCTTCTAGCAAAGCTTTTGTTGTTGTTTTGTGTGAGTGCATGTGTGGGTGCGTGCGTGTGTGTGTACATGTGTGTGGGGGGGGTTGGTTTGTTTGTTTTTTGAGACAGAGTTTCTCTATGTAGTCCTAGCTGTCCTGGAATTCACTCTATAGACCAGGCTGGCCTTGAACTCACAGAGATCCTCCTGCCTCTACCTCCCAAGTAAGTGTTGCTGCACTAGTTCAAGCAGGCTCAGAGCTGTACAAGAGCATCTCTCTTCTTTGTTTACACTGCAGCAATCAGTTTTTGCAAAGGGGCAAACTACAAATGTGTAGTTCCTTTTCATATGAAGCAGGTATGAGCTACCTACAAGCCCACTCTTGTGCAATGAGGTAGTCGTACACCCTGTGAGCTCCTGCTTCCTCTGTTCCATTAGAGCAGAAGTTGGACATCCATGAGTCATGCTTTAGAGCATCGCCTTAAGTAGCAGCACATCTGCCTAGGGCTCTTTCATAAAATGCATTCAGATGTTATGATAATTTGCATGTGCTCGGCCCAGGGAGTGGCACCATTAGAAGGTGTGGCCCTGTTGGAGTGGGTGTGGGCTAGAAGACCCTCATCCTATCTGCCTGGAAGTGAGTATTCTGGAAGCAGCCTTCAGATGAAGATGTAGAACTCTCAGCTCCTCCTGCACCATGGCTGCCCGGACACTGCCATGTTCCACCTTGATAATACTAAACTGAACCTTTAAACCTGTAAGCCAGCCCCCAGTTAAATGTTGTCCTTTATAAGACTTGCCTTGGTTATAGCAAGGTATATACTGTTCACAGCAGTAAAACCCTAACTAAGACAGAAGTGCTTGTAAATATTGGTCCCAGAGACACTAGGTTAGCAGTTTGAACTAGTTTGTCCTGGTGTAGTGTTATTAGGACTGCAGCCGTGGTGGCTGAGATGGACACATACCTAGAAAACTAAGTTAAGCTACAGCCACAAGAACAGCACAGAACATCTGCCTTTGCTACATGAATAGTAAAGTGTTTTTGAGGTTGTTCTTCTTCTAGGTGCACATCCATCTCAGAGCACTGATGCAGTAGTTCAGGCATAGTTAGAGCTGTGAGGACCTCCATCTAGTTTGTTGTAAATTCACATCTGACTAGGCTACAGTGAGTAGGACATGAGCTTTTGCCAACACTCAAATGTGTAGTGGTTTTCTTTTTTTATATATGAAGAGGGTATGAATTGACCTTCAAGTGCATTCCTGTGAAGTACTTGCGTATACTGTGTACTAATTTGATGAGAGCAGACATCACACATCCATGTGTCCTGATTCAGAGTTAGATTTGTGTGTGTTTCTATAATGGTTCATGTGTGTATGGCTGCTTTCAGACAATGAATTCAAATGTGGTAATAAACACTTGGTCTCATGGAATCTAGCGTAGCAGTTTGGATTGTTCTACCTCTGAACAAGTTCTTCAACAGCCAGATACACTGGTGTAAAAATATGTGCACCGCTCTCTAATAAATCCTTTGCCATCTCCGTCCCAGTGCCTGCTGTGTGACTAGTACAGCCATTCTTGCTGCGTAGCTTTACCTTTTGCTCCTGTGTACAGGTTCATCGAGATGCTCTGCTGCAGTCCTAATAACATATGTCCTGCTGTTCTTCAGGCATGTTCAGAGCTGTAAAACACCCCTGTCTGCTTTGCTGTAAACACACAGCTGTTTATGCTGCAGCGTAGGACATTGATTTTTGCAACCATGCAAATGTGTAATTTTTTTTACACAAAGGGATATGAGCTGCTCTGCTAGCATACTCACACGCAGGCCTCCTGGGTCATAATTCCATGAGTGCGGATGTCTAGCATCCCTGAGTCCTGCTAGACTTATACATTTGTGTGTGTTTCTGTAACAGTGTCTTTGTCTACAGCTGTTCTCAAGCAATGTGCTTGAATGAGCTTTGAACACTTGGTATCATGGATCCTAGGATATCAGAGTCGCTCTACCTCTGTGCTAGCTCTTCAACATCCAGGTGCACTGTTAGCACAATATGCTCATATGTCCTGATTTCTAATGATATTTTTTTATCACTTCTGTTACACACATCTGTGTTTGGTACAGACTAGTACAATTCTTGCCACCATGGGTTTATTATTTCCCCGGGTGTGTCCATCTCAGGGCACTGCTGCACTCCTAAAAACATACATGATATATTTCTAATTAAGGCATCTTTAGAGCGGTACAAGAACCTCCATCTGCTCTGTTGTAAATGTAAGTCTGTTTACACTGCATAGTAGGACATCAGTTTTGGCACACATACAGCTGTGTGGTGTTTCCACACAATGAAGGCATGAGTTGCTGTGCTGGCACATCCATGTGCATCCATGCACACCTATGTGCATCGATGAAGCAATCCATCCTTTTATCTTTTATGGAATTTTCACGAGTGCAGATGCCCCATACCCATGGGCCTTCCTCTAATATTACATTTACAATGTTTCTGTAAGAGTACGTGTGTATACGGCTGTTCTCATCCAATGTATCTGGGTTTGCATGTAAATAATGGGCCTTACACAGACACCAGGGCATCTGTTTCAATTGAGCTTCCTTTGAAATTGCTCTTCAGTGTCCAGTGCTGTTCAGCACCAGCACAGTGACCTACTCTACTGACGTCGCTACGGTTGCACCAATACACAAACTTTAAGGCTTAAATTAAAACATTCTTTTAGGTTGAATTGATTTTGTGTGTGTGTGTGTGGTATAGGAAGCAAGACTGGGGAACCTTGGCCACACTGACAGCAGACAGTGGACGATGCGTAAGTATTCGTTATCACAGTCTCTTTGATTTGTGTATCTGAACTTCTGCATCATTAACGATTTAAAATATATCATTTCCCTCTACTTAGTAATATGCATGCTGAAGTACCTGGAGACATGCACGTTGATGGTCTCAACCTATTCTGAAATTTGTCAGAATATAAGATAGAGGACAGAGAGGGAGGAGGCTGGGTAGCAGTTGCACAGGTCAGAGGTCACAGCACAGTTGCTTAGGAAAGAGTGAGTCCCAGCACACGGTAAATGCGGTTCCCCGTTTCTTATGCCTTTGGTCTTTTCTTATTTAAAAACAAGTTACACAAAATATATTTTGATCATATTACTCCTCTACCCCCAACTCCTTTCAGATTTTCCCCTCTTGCCTACCCACCCAGCTTCATGTTGTTTTAATCTATCAGATCAAAAACAAAAACACCCTCCCAAAGGTCAAACCACAACAACAACAACAACAACAACAACAGAAGACAAAATAACCAAAACAAAACAAAACAAAAAGCAAACAATTAAAAAAAATGTAGAGTCTGCTTTGTATTAGTAAACTACTCCTAGGCGTGGGGCCTGGCCTGGGGTATGCTTTGGTATAGTAGCTAGTAACACTGCATTGAACAAAACCGACTTTTCCCCTTCAAGCCTCTCTATGCAAGGCTTACAGATCTATGTGGAAGAGGAGGCAGAAAGATTGTAAGAGCCAGGGGTGATGGATGGCTCCAAGGAAACCGTGTCCTCCAGACACAACAGGATTGATGCACATATGAACTTCCACATACTGTGGCAGCGAGCACAAATCCTGCATGGGTTCAAACCAGACAGAATCCCAGCACAGAGAAAGGGAGGTAGACACAAACTCCCACCCCTGGCCAAGAAACTATCCACATAATTTTAAAGCCTTGAAGAGAATGGGGCTGGAGAGGTGGCTCATTTGTTAAGAGCACTTGCTCTTGCAGAGGACCTAAGTTCAGTTCCAAGCATGCACATCAGGCAGTTCATAACAAAACTACCTGTAACTTCGAGAGAGCAAATTCCTTATGCAGGCACCTGCACATATATCTACTCAGGTGCACACTCATAATGGAAGTAAGAAGTGCACAAAAAAAAAAAATCTGTTTTTTTTTTTTTTAAGTGGGGAGTTCACGGGCTCTCATCACAAGGAAACGGTATATGTCCACGGAGACAGAGCGTCAAGCACTCTTTGAGTACTCTGCATTGTCAAATCATCGAGTTGCCCTTTGTGTTCAAGGAGAAAAACTAGTTTCCACAGGCATGAATACAGAGAATTCCACAGGAGTTGAGGACAGACACAGCTGACATGAGGAGTGACCCTTCTTCCTCTGTCTGTCCCACCACAGTAGCCCATGTCAATCCTGGGTAGAGACATACTTAACTTTGTGGGATAAGTTTGGGCATCCTCTGTGCACTCATCACCCAACATGATCCACTGTGAGCCTGTGGTGATGTCAAAGGTGGGTCCTTTAGGAGGCAGGACCTAGAAAAAGGATGTTAGGAAGCAGGAGTCTATCCTTGAAAGGGATGGGAGGACCTTAGCCTATGGTTCATCTCTTTCACTCTTGGCCATAAGTTGAGGCGCTCTGCTCCACTATGCACTTCAATGTAGTGTCCTGAAAAATGATAACATGCTGGTCTTGTCCAAGGGCGAGCCATCTCTAAGACTGTGACCCAGAACCAATCTCTTCTTTCTCTAGCTGCTTCTCTCTATGACAATAAAGTGGAACTTTCTGGTGCACCTCAGTTAACTCATCTGGAAAGTGGGCCTCCTGAGGGCTAGCCCATAAAATCCTCACAGAGGCCTTCCCACAGCTCCTTCTCAGTGCTTGCTAAGGTCCTGGTGCCAGGGACTGCTCCAGGTGGAGATGACAGAAACACAACATAAGTCCATGCATACCAGTGAGCTATGCTTGTCGTCATTAAGTGCAGTCAAGTCCTGAATTACTCCCATGTTCAGGAACAAATATGTATCCCAGGAGTGACAATGAAGCCTGCATCAGGTACCAGAGCAGTCTGATTTTAAAACAGCCCCGGGGGATGCGGGTGTCTTGTCCTCTGGAGATCACCACAAGGATGTTGAAGGCTGATTCCTCCTAGGGTCCACACGGTTGGCCAGACATGGAGGAGAGGGAATAGTTCAAGTTCAGGCTCCTCTCCTTGAGAGCTGGCATCCCCACAGGGTCTCCAATAAAATACAACCGCTTCTTTCTCTTTCTTGCATCTCTCTCCACCCTGTTTTGCTCTAGGTAGGCTCTGCTTTCCCTCTCTGTTTTTATAGGGGGGTCTCAGATTCTACTGATGTCCCACAGAGCAAAAGGCATTGAGTAGTCAGTCCTCTCCAGGGACAGGACTCTTGAACAGAGCCTTCCGTGAGCAGTAGAGTCCTCTGCCTGGTTGGTGAGCAAGGCCAGATGAGAAAGGAAGGCCGAAGAGGAACTATGGACTGGCATTCTGAATGAATACAGAAGCAGGCAGAACACAGCTGTTGGGGCTTGATTCTCAGGGAACCTACAAGGCCTCTAGCCTTGGATTCCATAGTCACAGACAACAGTTCTACTGTGTGTGAGGTTGACATCCATTCATCTAGCTTGAGACCTCAGCCCCTCCTACCCTGTGATCCTTCTCTCACCTCACATGGGGTTCCAGGCTTTGTGGCAGCGTCCTAGAGTTGTTGTGTGTTAGGTGGATAAAGCCACACTTTATTGGTCTGAAGGCTTTTCCTTGGACTCAGAGGGGTTGTTTCCGGTTACCTCAGGTGGGACTGGCTTCACAGAATCTTTCTTTCTTTCCTGTTCATTTCCTGGTCAGCATGACACCAAGACACAAATGCTGGGCCAGGAATGGGGTCATATAGTGTATTAGCCAGGGTTCTCTAGAGTAACAACTTATAGAATGAATCTATCTATCTATCTATCTATCTATCTATCTATCTATCTATTATCTATCTATCTATGTGTGCCATATATATGGATATAGATATATAGATATATTATTTATTAGAATGACTTATATCCTGTGGTCCAGATAATCCAACAATAGCCTCCTATGAATGGGAGGTCCAAGAATCCAGTATTTATTCAATTCATGAAGTTGGGTGTCTCAGCTGAAATCCTGAAGAAGGCTCTAATGCCAATGAAGAAATGGACTTGCTATTGAGGTGAGAGCAAGCAGGGCAAGAACAAAAGCTTCCTTCTTCCATGACCTTATATGGTTTCCAGCAGCAGATGTGGTCTAGATTAGAGTGGGTTCTCCCACCTCAAAGATCCAGATTAGAAGTGGGCCTTGCCATTTCAAATTAAGCAAAAGTGCCTCAAAGGCATGCCCCTGCATTTGGAGGTTTCGGTTAATTCAGATGTAGTTGACAATCCATCACACAGAATAAGTGGGAAAGAACAAGACTAAAAGGCAGTCTGTCTTTCCTGTGGTCTGGACATGAGCCTGTCATCCATCCTCAGTTCTAACCCTGATGGAGATCCCAGCAGTTGAGGATGCAGAGCCGAGGTGGCATAGAAGCAAAGCCAGAAGCAGGTCTCTTCCCATCCCTCAAGATTGGTGTCATGGGGATGTCAGCCTCCCCTCAGGTTCCACTTCATGTCCCAGGATTCAACTGGGAATGATGTGTAGTCACGAAGAGATGACAGCAAACTTTTCTTTTAGAAAAGTAAGTGACTTTCCCTTCGCTGGCCTGCCCTGAAGATGCCGTTTTCTCCATTCATGGGGCATTCCTCTTCTGTATGAGTTTGACACCTAGCTGGTCTCTCTGGTAATGAAATCACTCGCCACTTCTAAGTGACGCCCTCAGAGCCTCTGTTCCCTCACATATGTGATAAGACTGACTACACCCTGTACTACCTCATGTCCGCACTCACAGCCTGCTTACAGATTGTGAGCAACAGAGATGAGAGGAGATACAGCCCATTTCCTTTCCTCCTCTTCCCTCCACTTGTGATTAGAGAGGGGCTCTTGCTTTTTTTTCCATGATACCAATTAGGGCCAAGAATTTGTTGGGTTCCATGCTGAGGAAAGCAGATGCTGGGTCTCTCTTGAAATTATAACAGGTTTGGATGATAGCAACTCATTAAGGATGTGTGCCCAAGGGAATGGGCAAGAGAATGGATATCCAATGGGAGAGGGGCCACACAAGGCATAGTTAAGCAGAACATAGGCTCAAATGTTCTCTTGGGTAGCCCCACAAGGCAGGTCCCAAGGCAGGATCCCAACCTGAGCTACTGTGATTCCATTCTTTCCTCCTGGTCTCTCTGGAAGATGGTGGCACTTTCCAACCCTGTAGGTAGGATTGATGAGGACTTAGAAGGATTGTGACTGTCCTGGAAGGAGTCATTGGTGTGAAGAGTAGAAGCAAACATGTATTTAGGCCATATACAAACAAGACAGTGGAAGGAGGATTAAGCATACACCAAGCAAGGAGAGTAGCCACAAGACAGATGAGAATGGTCCCAACAAAGAGACACAACACTGAGGCTTCAAGCACACATGCGTAGTTAATCTTCTGTCCTTCCCACTTCATTGTATATCTAAGCAACTTCAGACCCCAGCTTATAAAGCTGTCTCTCTTTTTTTAAAGATTTATTTATTTATTATATGTAAGTACACTGTAGCTGTCTTCAGACACACCAGAAGAGGGCGTCAGATCTCATTTTAGATGGTTGTGAGCCACCATATGGTTGCTGGAATTTGAACTCAGGACCCTCAGTGCTCTTAACCACTGAGCTATCTCTCCAGCCCCCATAAACCTACCTTTTTCTAGCTGCCTTTTATGCAGCATTCATCACTGGATACATTGTCATGTATATTACCTGTCTCTATTGGTGGAATTTTGTTCCCATCTTGACAGAAAACCATTCTTTGATAAATATTCACATGCTAGCTTGTCACAGGCAATGCACAAAGTGTCCATGTGGGATAAATGCTTTCTAGACAAAAAGGCATATGCATTAAAAAAAAATTATAATGTCTATACCAACTCACATGCCCATGCCAACAGTGTTATCACAGTTCTGGATCATTGCCAATCAGATAGGCCTTGGACTACAGTTTGGATTTACATTTCTTTAATGATACATGACTAAATGCTTTTCCTTCATCTAAGAACCATTTGTGTTTCTTGTCCTGTGAATTGCCTGTTTTGTATTTTCATTTTTCCTTTACCATCTTGCTCTATCAACCTATAGAAATATTTTATATAGTAAAGAAATTTGAATCAGGCAGTGGTGGCACACACCTTTAGTCCCAGCACTTGGGAGGCAGAGGCAGAAGGATCTCTGAGTTCAGGGCCAGCCAGGTCTACATAGTGAGTTCCAGGACAGCCAGAGCTACACAGAGAAACCCTGTCTCAAAAAAAACAAAATGAAAAAAAAAAAAAAGAAGTGGAGGAGGAAGAAGAGGAGAAGGAAGGTGAAGAGGAAGAAGATGAAGAGGAGGGAGAGGAGGAAGGAGAGGATGAGGATGAGGACAAAGAAGAGGAGGAGGAGGTATAAATTTGTATCTTGTGTTGAGTGATTCAACAATGGAGGCAAAGGGTGGGAGAACTCTGCACATTACTTCTGCTACCTCGATCTCATGTCCAGATCCATCCTTTGCAGCCAATGGTTCCTTGCTTCTTCCTTGTTGTCTTCCCATTTCCTGCCTGCATTGTCCTGGCTAAAATTCCCAGTTGGTTTCAGTGGGGAAAGAAAACATGATGTCTGCATTTCACCACACTAAGGTTCTTAGGAGCAGGATCTGAATGGTGTGGTTTCCTTCCTCCAGGTGAGTACTCTACCCGATAGATAACCTGGGTCCCCTGATTATCAGGTCCATGTGATGAATAACCCTTCTTAGTCAGCCCAGACTTGGGTACTGCAGCCTCCTCTACCCTGTTCTTGCCTTGCCACCACTGATTGGAAGGTGCCGTGACTGCATAGTGGCTCTGAAGTGTGGACAGTGGGTCTCTCTTGTTCTCATGAGAGCCTCCAAAGTCAGAGGCAGTGGACACTGTGTGGTGATTCGAAAGAGAAATTCCCCCATAGTCTCAGCCATTCGAACACCTGGTCTCTAGTTGGTGGCGCTGTTTGGGGAGGTTTATGTGGTCCAGGCTTGCTGGAGAAGTGTGTCACTGGGCATGGGCTTTGGGACTAAAAGCCTTGAGCAGTTTCCTCTGCTTTACTCTCCTCATTGAGATGTGAGCTCTCTCAGTTTCTTGCTCCTGTCCCTATGCCTGCCATTTGCTGCCATGTGTCCCTGTGGGGATGGACCTTTATCTTTCTGGAACCATAAGCACATATAAATGCTTCCTTCTGTGACGTTGCTTTTGGTTGTGCTGTTTTACCAAAGAAATGGGGAGGTAACTAATAAACCGTGTAAAGGATGCAAATGGGCTGGGAACTGGCAAGGGCCCACACAGTCTTTCAGCAAGATTCTCTTATTGTGGGATACACACACACAGACACACAGACACACAGACACACAGACAACAGACACACACACACATACATACATACACACACATGCACGCATACACACACATACATACACATACATGCACGCACACACATACACACATGCACACTTATGCACACATACATGCCCACATGACTGTACAGGAGGGGCTCAGAAAGGAGAATGCTAACAGAAAAAAAAACTAGAAGGAAGGTCCCCAGAAGGCCCTGTAGTTACTGGCTGGCTCCTGGACTGTGGTCTCCTTGCCTCCTGGTCACCCCTTCAGTTTCTGGACCCCATAGGAGCCACTTACACTTGGTAGGGACAGGTCCTACCAAGCAATCAGGTGTGCCCTACTCGGCTCTGTAGCTTCTCTTGACTTACAGCCAACTGACACAAAACTTACACAAGTCTGAGACCCCAAGCAAGAGCTCTTTGCTAGAATGCGGAAGAAATGGTTGCATAAATGGCCAGAGGAGTTGGGTTATAGTCCTCATAGAGACAGCCAGGGAGCCCTTACTGGATCCTCGAAGCTTTATATGCTAGGCAGCCCACAAGTGATGGACTACTCTGTCATAGAGATTGAGTGCTCTCCCAGAAATCCTGCCAAGCCAGTTGGGAAACCTGTCCGGCCAGTACAGAGCCTCCAGGATCACAATCCTCACTCAGAGGAAGGCAGTATCAGTCAAGGGCCACTGTCGCTTTCCCAATCCAGGACGCCTTAATATACAGAGCTCCCTCCAGGTCTGCCCTAGGCCACACCCAGGGAGGGACGATGTCCTTGGCCTTTGTAAGATGCCAAGCTGGATTCCAGAATTCATCTGTGGATCCCCAACAGCCTGATATGTAGCATATCAGGCTGAGGCTGAGGACATGGGACACACAGGGGTCCATTGCCCATGGTAGAGCTTCCGTCCATTCAGAGGAAGGGATGGGAAGTGCAGCAGCTTGAGCCAAGAACAGAGGGGCAGATGGTCAGGGAAGATAGTGCCGAGGAATAAATAGTCAAAGACTCACCATGAATTCACAGCCAGTTGGAGCTGCAGACTGAATTCAAGGCTACCTTGGGCTACAGGATTAGACCCTGTCTCAAAAAAAGCCAAAAAGAATCTGAGGACATAGCTTATTTGGTGGAGTGCTTGCCCCACCACGGATGAGTCCTGGATTCCATTCCTACTAGTAGTGGATAAAAACTGTATGATGATACACACACCTATGACCCAGCGTTTATGAGGCAAGAAAATGAGGAGCTCATTTTCATTCATTCTCTGCTACATGTGAGTTCCAGGCTAGACTGTATCCTAACACATTGTATCCATAAAAAGGAAGGAAAGGGAGTGAGAGAAAGGAGAAAAAGAGGGAAAGTTCCCCTCAAACCATGTCTATTTTGAATATAACAGACTTTTTCATGTCATTACATCCTAGATAATATAGTGATTTACATGATTACATTGTGCTGGGTGTTATGTGCAATCTAGGCAAACTTTGAAGTCCAGAAGAGCATGCGCATCAGACCTTTGAGCATCTGTGAGCCTGAGCGCCCGCATGGGGCCCTACAACCAGTCCCACGAAAGCTTAAGGACTGCAGTGTCTAGTCACTCCCTACCTCCAGGTCTCTCTGACTCCAGACACAAGTCAGTGGCAGAACGGTGTAGAATTAAAGCGTGAGAGGCAGAACAAACGGAGCTGAGTTTCGTCTGCTGACCATCGCTCCCAGGCTCTGTGGCGTGACTCCTTGCTCTGATCTCAGCTCCTTCCCCGACTGGCTCGTTTAACCACTGTGGGTGTCCTACACTGAAACCAGACAGTCCTTGGAGTTCTCGATAACAAGTCCGGGCGAGTGGAGGTCAAAGCCTGACCTCAACTGCTTACCCATGTTCTGTCACCTCCAGCCTGAGGCGGCAACATCACTCCATGAGGGGTTGTGGTTCCTAGGTTCAAATGTGGGCCGTTCCCTTCTGTAGAGCCAGGCTGGGAGCCAGGGCCATAACCTGGTGATCCCCGGCCTGCATCTGGCCAACAGATGTGCATAATCTGGCAGACAATTTCAACTTTTCAAAAATTGAATTCATTGCCAACATTCGAAAGTCAGTAATTTCCTTATATAAATACATTTTTTCTTAGTTTTTAAATTTATTGACTGATTGGTTGCATCTTTGGAAAAATGGGTCTGCTGTCCGACAAGTTACCTCTGTCAGAAAGGGTTAAGGCTTGAGAGACACAGTCCTCTTACCAAGAGACACCATCTCTTGATGCCGTATGCCCAGCTCTTAGGCATCTGAGTCATGATCTAGAAATTTCTTCTCATTGCATGACTCAGAAACACTAAGAAGACTCTAAGTCTCTATGCGCACTAACAAAGCAGTTAGAAACTGAGCTGTATCCTGGCCCCACTACAGGTCTCAAATCTCTTCAGCAAGACGGATGAGAATTCCATACAGCTAGGACAGCTGGAATTTGGGGAGGCAAAGATACATTCCCAGAATCCCCCAGAGTCCTGAGGACACCCACACCCTTTGTCCCAGCCACCGTAAGAAAGGCTACACTGATAAAGGCCCCGGGCAACCAGATGACAACATTCTTGGACTCAGATTGAGTGGGAAGGGCCACCTGCTCAGCACATAGCAAGGCTGCCAAGAGGAGGGCAGTGGCTGTTGGGCCACTGGAAGCAGGGGTGCCAGCCCTTCTTGGCATTTCAACAATGCCACAAGTACCCAAGCCATAGTAGGGAAGCCACATAGCCTCCTTGTACAAGGACTTAAGGGAAAAATGCCAGTCTTGTAGGAGGGGACTCTGGGTCTGCCCGCCTACCCCCACTTGGCTCCTTCTGAACATTGTTACTGAGAAGGGAATACCTCCTCATAAACTGGAGGCACGGACAGGACTGGCTGACACAGTGTCAGGCAAGGCCTTGGGGAGGATGGTCAAGGGCTGGCATGACCTAGTTAGTAAATGATGTGAGCCAGCCCGTTCTCATCTGAAGCCCACAATGAAGTCTGAAATGGCTTCTTCTCTAGGCCAAGGTTGTGTTGTGGGTACAGTGCTCCAAATGTTGTCAGCATGGCATAGCTTAGGCTTTGTCACAGGTGACAGCAGGGGAAAGTCCACAGGGGTTAGGAGAAACAAAAGGTCCCTTCCAGATAGCCTCACAGCTTAGGGAAATGTGTTGGTTCTGGGTCACAGGAAGCCTCACAGTCAGATTTACCAGGAGGGAGTAGCAGCAGTTGCAGAACATGTTCAAGTTCAGGTCTTGGGACTTTTGGGCAGTGTTTTACGTCTCTGAGCTCCACCTTAGGTAGGTATGACTCTCGGTCCCTTTTGTATCTGTTTGCAAGATTGAACAGAATACTGAATGTAAATCACAGGCCCATAGTGGATAAATGGAGGTGACAGGCTAGCCCACACCATAGCTCCCAAACACGTTTAACCTCTGATCTTTGGGGTATGTACCAAACTATCTATCTATCTTTCAAGCAGGAAGTGACTCAGGCACCCATCCCAGTGGTTAGCATGGGAGGGAGGAAGTTCCTCTGCAGTGTTTGTGGCAGGTCATCTGTGGTTGGCTGCAGTGCTGGGGACACAGGTTAGGCTAAGAGGGGTGTGGCCAGATCCTTCTGCTCTCAGGAAACACCCCGTACTTTTGCTGAGCCTTGGCCTTCTGGGAATGTAGACAAGGAGGCATCACACAGAATGTAACCCTATAGATCAGGGCTTGGAAGATGCTCCTGTTTATATGGAACAGGAAGTTGGGGAAAAACACTAGGGAATCTCTCTCTCTCTCTCTCTCTCTCTCTCTCTCTCTCTGGTTTTTCAAGACAGAGTTTCTCTGTATAATCCTGGCTATCCTGGAACTCACTGTGTAGACCAGGCTGGCCTTGAACTCAGAAATCTGCCTGCCTCCGCCTTCCAAGTGGGATTAAAGGCATGAGCCACCACTGCCCAGCTTTTCTCTTTCTTTAATACTAGGGCCATCTTTCCCTTTTGTGGATCAGCAACTCATTATCTCCCTTTAATGTCTTGCTATGCATTCTCTGTCTCTTTTGATGTTTATTATCATTTTTTTATTTTTAATTTTTTTTTTCAGATGGTCTCATTTTCTTGACCAGGCTGATTTTACCCTGTGCCATCTCTCCAACCTCAGCATCCCGGGTGCTCAGTTACAGGTATAAGACACGTGCCTGGCTTTTTTCAACATATATTTTGAAATATATTTATTAGCACTAAAATATGAAATCTGGTCCAGTGGTGGTGGCACTGAGCGAATGTGTGTGGCTGAACACAGCTGTGTTAAGGACCCCAGTGCCTCAGACCCTCAGGGAAGCCTTCATCTGGTCCAGATATGAATATAGACAGTGAATTCAGAAACGATCAACCAGCTGCCTCCTCTGGGGTGACTGCAGCCGGAGACCGAACCCCTACAAAGACCTCTCAGGAAGATTAACCAAACTTGTCTCCTTGTTTGGCTTCTTTATTCAGCTGTATATTGGTTGAGCGTATAACTAAAGGTGCTGAGATTCCCCATTGTTGGTAAGTCAGTGGGTGCCCTCCACCAGGGTGAGCACCACCCACCTCATCCCAACTTTTCTGTGTGTGTCCTTTCTTCATCCCTTCAACGCCATGCTTAGGTCAATCCTGACAGCTGTACAGAATGTGGCACATCAGGGGGCTGGAGTTGCAGCCCAGGGTAGACATAGATTCACACTGGCATGAAGAGAACATGTAGGAACAGGAGAAGTGGCTCAGCAATTAAGAGCACTTGCTGCTACTGCTGAGGACTCGAGCTCGATTCCCAGCCCCTATGTCACATGGCTTACAACAGCCTCGATTCTACCTTCAAGGGACCTGACACTGTCTTCCAGCCTCTACGGGCACCACACTCATGTGCACATCCCCACACACAGACATATACGTAGACACATAAATAAAAATAAATTAACAAAAAAAGTGTAAAATCAGGCTGCAGTGGCAGCTGCACACTGAATGGGGACAGAAGGCAGAAGAACAGATGTCTAGGCATATATAAGGTAGGCATATATAAGGTACGTGAATGATACAGTTATTGTTCGCACAGCTACAGGCAGTTTGCAGGGTTCGTAGCCAGAAGCAGGGGCTTGAGAGGATCTTTAGCTGTTAAACCCAGGTCTGTGGTATTCCCTTTCCCTCCCTCTCTGGTGGACCTCTGTCACCTGCTCCTCAGACGCCTGATTTGACCTAGCTTTGTGTCTTATAGTTCCCAGACCCATGTTTCCTAAAAGCTTATCTGGTTCTTGGAGACCACAAGAACAAGCCTGGGGGAATGTCAGTAACTAGTTCTATGCAGCTTCTGGAAGGGCCACTCAGCCCAGAGCTTCAGTTTACTGTCTACAGGCAGTTATTTAGCCTCTGTAGGACTGGAAGTGAAGTGGGGGGGGGGGGTACTCATGGCAGTCAGGAGAAGCAACACCTGATGCCCAGACCTATCAAGGAGTCCTAGGGGAAGGGGTCTCCTCTCTCCAAGGTGACTGTCTACTCAGGACTGAGGGGGGCAGCCAGGAGTGCCTTGGAGATTCAGGGCACAGTGAATTCCAAGGCATCCAGTGCTGCTATGCACCTCCAGAGGACAGCAGGCTTCCCACCTAGCCTGTACCCCTCAAGCTGCCCTACCCACTGCCTCGATACCACACTTGCCCAATTGACTGTCTCCGAAGAGGGCTCCTTGAAGCAGATGTTGAGATGAAGATGCTGTCACTGAGCACCTTGTTTGAGTGACACGATCCTAGGATGCACAGTAGAGTGAGAGACCATGGAGGGAGGAGGGAAGCTTAACTTTTCTGTGCATCGGTGAGAGGGTCTGGATTTGGCCTGAAAATCTGAATGAGCTCAAAGGACAGACAACCCAAGAAGGACAGCCTGGGCCCCAGCCAGGATGTCTACCAGATGTGCAGCTTTTGGCATGTCATGGTGAACTTGTTGATGGAGAGAATGAGCTAGAAGGTCAACTGTGCAGGCCGAGGATCCAGGTCTGTTTTCTCTCTGAGCCCAGCTGGGTAGCTGGCACACAGAGAGCTTAGCAAATATTTGTGGTTCCCAGTGTTACTCTTTCATTATTGATAACAGCTGTCAATTATTGAAGAATCCCTGTGCTCTGGACTTGGTGCTAAGTGCTGGATATCCTGCCCTTCATCTCCATAGTCCCCTCACACCTGCCATTCCCACTCACACCTGCCATTCCCACTCACACCTGCCATTCCCACTCACATCTGCCATTCCCACTAACACCCTCCATTCCCACTCACACCCTCCATTCCCACTCACACCTGCCATTCCCACTCACACCTGCAGTGTGTGATAGTAATCAAAGTCACTGAATTCAAACAATAAATCTGAGCCTTAACCCAGATGACAGAGCCCATGGTCCCCGACCCCACTTCCTTGTTTTAAATTTTAGTTTAAAAATGGTGTCTGGTCTCACACAAGCCTACACTTGAAGTGTAGTGCTCACCAGCACACTGACCACATGATGGAGACAGAACACACCCATCATCCCAACTCCGGGAAGTGGTCGTGGTGGCTGGCTTGTAGTCTCAGACATTCCTGGCCTTGAAGAGCTCATCTGTGTACTAATGGGGCCCTTCAGTGTCTGGGCTGAGCAGCTTACCTGCGGCAGCACTGACTTTTCTTGCTTTTCTTCCTTTGTAGATCCTCTCATATGCTGGTTTCTACCACAGAGCCACACCCCAGACAATTTTTTTTTTTTCCTTTTGAGACCAGAACTGCTCTCAAACTTATAGACTTTGTAGCCCTGGCTAACCTGGAACTCTGTATAGACCAAGCTAGCCTCAAACTCACAGAGATCCACCTGCCTCTGCCTTCAGTGTGCTGGGCTTGAGGCATTCGACACCACGCCTGACCTGAAAAGACTCTTTTGAGCAAATTCTGGTTGAGATGAACTACAGAGGGGCAAGTTGTTTTATCATGGTCTCTTACAGGACATGACAGGAGCTTCTAATAGATGGGAAGAGATGAGATATACCTGTGTCACACCAAAGGTGTAGGATCCGACAGTTTTCACTGGGACTTGGTTTTATTCCCTTCCCATTACTAGCCTGTGGGTCTAGAATGGGTATGCACCACCACCTCTCCTTTCACAGAGATGAAACTGAAACCCAGCGGGACCAGGAGACACAACCAATGCCACTACGAGAGTAAGACCCAGCTAGAGCACTACCCAAGTGCCTCCTGTTCCCTTTACCCTTCCATTGGGTACCCATTATGACTCTGTGAACTACTGGGTACACTGCTTAAGAACTAGGAAGTCATGGCATCATACTAATTGACTCGTAGTTCCTGTCAGCTGACTCTAAGTATGTGGACATGTTCCTCTAGCTTCGGTTTCTTCTCTGCATAATGAAACTGATACCAGAGCCAGGAAGCCATAGTGAGGACGGAAGGTCTTGAAGCCTAGCTTAGGCCTGAAGTGGGCACACGAGACAGAGGTCATCTTTATGGCATGTAATGGTGGAAGTCATGCTCATGCACGTGTGGCCGTAAGGTTCTCTAGAGACATGTACCCTGATCCTTATTCCTTGGAGCCCCTCTCTTCACCATCCCCTTCGAGGGGCGGCTGGATTGACTCCCATTCATCATTGCTCCACCTGGGGTGACTCACTTCTGGGTGGGGCCAGTCAGGAAGGAGTCCTCACCAGTCAGGCAGCAAAGCTTTTTCAAACTCCAGGTTGCCTAAGCACACCCAGCTGATGTCAGCCAGGCATGACAAACAGGGCCTAGAAGGGCAAGCATGAAGGCTCCACCTGGGCAGAGACACACATGTGCCCAGGGCTGGGCCCAGCTGAGGCCACGGGCAATAGGATATCCAGATGTTATGTGGCACTTTGCTGCAGGGCCAGCCTCTCTTCCGGGCAGGCAAATGTTCTTAAACAGATTGTGCTTAAGCAGGTCCAGATACTCAGGAGGGGCTGGCAGGGGACAGTGAAACCTGTGCATAGATGGGAAACCAGTGAGTGGAAAGGCGGTGTGTACATACCTGTGATCAACCTCCGGTCCTCTAGAGAACCTTCTGTGTCTGCCACATGCTGCCTGGGCACTCATAGATCTTGCCTTTCAGCCTTGGGAGGGTCTGGTGCATCTCGATGCAAGGCCTCCTTCATTGAGGTACTTCACTCACAAGGATGCTGGGGGTTACCATATAGTCAGATAGACTGGTGTGTGCTTGGCTCTGTGTGAGGACAGATGCCAAGTACTCTACTCAAGCCCTTCACGTAATCCCCAAGCCTTATGGACCCTCTAGTATGTGCTGGGGCATCCAGAGATGGGGTACAGAAAAACCATCTTGTCTTGTAGAGCTGGCATTCTGCTGCAGAGGACAAATAAGGTGACTTTAGAATGAGATGTAATGCATAGGCCAACTCAGTCACCTCTGAGGAGGGGACTCGGGGGAGATGGAGAAAGCTCTCTCCTAGGGATGCTGGGAATAGAACGCTCTAGGTAAGGGCTGCAGGCTTCAGCAGTGTCCTCTCAGGAGTGAGTGGACCATCACATTCTTGGGAGCCTCAGAGAACTCCTTTGTATGTGGGATGTCAGCTTTTTGCTTTGGGTTTCAGTGCTGGGGACTGAACCAAGTACATGCTAAACAAGTACTCTGACCCTATATCTAACTATATCCAGTTTGCTTGCTTTGTTGTTGTTTGTTGTTGTTGTTTAATGATCATCTTTAGCTCAAAGACCCTTCTCGTGCAACTGAAGTAATTCTTCTCTTTTAGTATCCCCCAGTGCCAGAGCAACCTAGTTCCTTCCCCCTCCATCCCACAAGCTCTCAGAAAAGCTTCCCTGTGGGAAAAGCTAACAAAATACCAAATGACCTAAGGTACCACCCAATTAACCAAAAGCAACTAGTCAGGACTGTCCTAGCACCCAAAGCGTGTGAGGCCCAGACTCTGGGAAAGATACCAGACTCAGAGCACCACATGAAGACTGGCACCCACTCTAAGTGACTGATGACAGGCACTGGCAGGGACAGGTAGGTGTAGTAAGGAAGGGGGTGTTCAGATTAGTGCCTAGTCACCAAGAGAAGAAGGGCTAGAGCTTTGGGGATCAGACGAGTGAGCCTCAAGCACAGCCTGATTCCTGATCCTGAGGTTTGGGAATGTGTGACTGCTATCCCTCCTGTTCTTACTGTAAAACCCAAATCTTAGCCATGTTCCTTTCTGTGGTCCAACCTCATCATGACAGGTCCCTCCTTCCTTTCATTCCTGCCACACACACATCCCACATCCATCCATCCCACACATATGTTAAAAGTCACCCCCGTGGGGTGTCTTCGTTAAGGCTTTACTGCTGTAAACAGACACCATGACCAAGACAACTCTTATGAGGACAACATTTAATTGGGGCTGGCTTACAGGTTCAGAGGTTCAGTCCATTATCATCAAGGTGGAAGCGTGGCAGCATCCAGGCAGGCATGGTGCAGGAGGAGATGAGAGTTTTACATCTTCATCTGAAGGCAGCTAGAAGACTGGCTTCCAGGCAGCTAGGACAAGGGTCTTAAAGCCCATCCCCACAGTGACACACTTCCTCCAACAAGGGCACACCTACTCCGATAAGACTACACCTCCTAATAGTGCTGCTCCCTGGGCCAAGCATCTCAAAACACCACAGGGGGAATACCCAAGGGGGCCCCCAACGCTCTCAGAGGGGAAGGGGAAGGAGGATGGGGG
>JADRCC010314142.1:0-13849 GCA_019843855.1 Hylomyscus alleni | reverse complement strand
GAGTTCGAGGCCAGCCTGGTCTACAGAGTGAGTTCCAGGACAGCCAATGGCTACACAGAGAAACCTTGTCTCCAAAAACAAACAAACAAACAAAAATGTGACATTTGTCTTGATTAGTTTTCTTTTGGAGTTAAAGGAATTATTTTTTTAGTGTATTATGAAAAATCACTATGAAAGATAGCAATGGCTTGACCTTTATCCTTGAGTGGGTGGGTATTCAGGTAATTTTAGCAATAGAAATAGAATTCTAGTGATCTTATTAAAGACTCTAAAATTTTTGTATTGTATTTTGACTAGTCAAACATTAGATAACATGATGGTCTTTCCATTCTTACGTAAGCTTGCTGGGCTTCTTTTGTATTATGACTTCCTAATAAAGGTCAGAATCTGACTGTGTTGGCAACCTACGCAAGGGTTTATTTTTATAGCCTCTGGAAGATGGCAAATTCTGTAGCAGTTGTAATGAATAGGGAGCAATAAATAGGTACAATAATTACTGGTGCTGGAAGAAACTTGTGAGACAAGTGAATGTGAATGGTAGGAGCCCTAGGTATTCCCTTCATGGGCATCATTATGGCCTGTGTACCATTTTCAGTTATACTGCACATTGAGTCAGGTTCTAATTGAAGGTCTAGAAAATTTTGACTGGCCCCAAGGCAAATGACTTGGTTGTACCACCAATTTTTGCAAATGTGAGATCAGTGGTTTTAAAAGTTGTGGACTTTGGACTGGTAATGGGGCTCAGTGCTTAAGAGCACTGTCTGCTCTTTCAGAGGACCTGGGTTCAGTTCCCATCACCCATATGGCAGCCCACAAACTATCTGTAACTCCAGTTCCAGGACATCGGACATCTCTCTGATCTTTATGAACACCAGGCATATACATGGTACACAGATAATGAGTAATGAATAAAAAATGGTTTTAAGCTGTGAACATCACCTGATTTTCATAAGTCTTTGTTTTCATCCTGTACTTTGGAAATTGGACTCCACATCCAAGAGGAAGTGATGTGTACAATGTATAGTACTTTAGATACTTTTTCTGATGACTAGATAAGAGTAAATAAAAATAGAATTACTCTTGGTATTCAAGTACTGATGCTAAGTGTAATAGCAATTGTCTGTAAGAAACGAAGGTTATAGCTAGCTTCCCATAATCTGTCAGCAAGGACTTCTACGTTTTGATTTATGCTTTACAAGGAAATCCATTTGATGGGTATGCAACCTACTGTACTTGAAGGGGAAGATGTTAACCTTTAACTTCAGAACTACTCATGAAAAGCTGTGCTTGTTACTCAGTTTCAGACTCTCTTCCCAAATGCTACCAGTTAGGCCAAAAAAAAAAAAGGCTCTGAAATTAGTAAGGATTAGCAGATGCTCATGATAATAAAACTTCACTTGAGGTCATTTTTTAATTGCCATGCAGCAAAATTATGTTATCAAAAGCCAATCTAGCCTTTTGTGGTGGTACACACCTGTAATACCAGCACTCAGAAGGCTGAGATGGGAGGCGAGCCTGAGATACATATGACTTCTATATTGAGACCCTGTCTCCAAACAGAAAGATGGATTGAGTACAAGAAAACAATGGAAAGAAACCCAAGAAATGCTGGGCAGTGGTGGTGCACGCCTTTAATCCCAGCACTTGGGAGGCAGAGGCAGGTGGATTTCTGAGTTCGAGGCCAGCCTGGACTACAGAGTGAGTTCCAGGACAGCCAGGGCTACACAGAGAAACCCTGTCTCAAAATAACCAAAAAAAAAAAAAAAAAAAAAAAAAAAGGAAAAAAAAACAAGAAATGTATAAGGCTGGTAAGATGCTTCAGGCATTTGCCACTAAGCCTGATCCCCAGGACTGACATGGTGGAAGGAGAGACCCAGTTCCCATAAGTGGTCATCTGACCTCCATATGCACAATGTAACACATGTGCAGCCTCCTCCAGGCACAGTAAATAAATGCAATAAGGCAAACCCTCGATGATTATAATATACTACAGTTAGGATAATGGCATTGTTATCATCAGCAGACCTTACTCAGAGTCCTCTAGTTTTACTGTTTGTATTTCATTCTATATACTTCATCATGTATAGTGGTTGGGAGGGGCAGATGAGATGGATCAGTGGGTAAAGAGTGTTTGCCACGCAAGACCGATGACCTAACTTTGATCTTCTGGAACCCACATTAAGATGGAGGGAGAGAACTGACTCCAGAGTTGTTCTCTGACCACATGAGGCAGGCACCATGGTGTTTACAATTTACAATTTGTTTTTACAATATGTTTTTACAGAAGACCTCTAATATTCCCAATACCACACAGATCCTACCTATTGTTCTTTTAAAATAACTAAACCAGCACCCTCCCACTCACTGTGACATGTATCACTGGTTTATTCCTTTTTCTTGCTATATAGTTCTCTGTTGTCTGTTTATACTAGAGTTTTAACCTTTCACCTTTTGAAAGATATCTGGGCCGATTATAGTTAGGCCTATAAAGCTTTTGTGAGCATTCATATGCAAGTTTTTATATGAACATAAGTTTTCATTTCTTTAGGATAAATGACCAAGAATACAGTTCCTGGGTCATGTGGTAATTTATGTTTAGTTTAATTAGAAAATGCCAAATTGTTTTCTAGAGTAACTATATCATTCTATAGTCCTACCTGCAGTGCCTGAGTGATCCAGCTTCTCTGTATTATTGCCAGCATTTAGGGCCATCACTACTATATATTTTGACCATCTTGATATGTCGATAATGTCTTTCAATTATATTTTCCTGGTGGCTGATAGTGTTGAACATCTTTTGTTCATTTGCAATCTGTCTGTACTCTCCAGTGATGATGGGCTTTATTAAAGGCCTTTGGGGTATGTGTGTGTACATATGTAGATGACATGTATGTATGTCAGTGAATGAACCCACAGAAGCCTGAATAGACTGCCAAATGTCTTTCTTTTTTTTTTTTTCTTTTTTTTTTTTTGGATTTTCGAGACAGGGTTTCTCTGTATAGCCCTGGCTATCCTGGCACTCACTCTGTAGACCAGACTGGCCTCGAACTCAGAAATCCGCCTGCCTCTGCCTCCCAAGTGCTGGGATTAAAGGCGTGCACCACCACCGCCCCGTGGTTCCTTTTCATGAGAAATGATAGCAGCTACAATTTGGATGTTAACAACACAGCTGTCCTTAACATTCTTAGTATTTTTGTAAACATATAAATTTAATTGTTTACATGCAGTACATATTTGAAAGAGAAAAATCATGAGTATATAGGTATATTTTCAATTCGTGTGTTAAAGATAAGGTTTTGGCTAGAAACTGTCTATGTCTTTTTAAATTATTTATTTTTATGTGCATGGTTTTTTTTTCCCTCAATATATGTCTGTATACAACACACATGCCTATTGCTCACAGAGTCCAGAAGAGAGTGTTGTGTGCTCTGGAACAGGAATTATAGATAGTTGTAAGCAGCCTTGTGGGTGCTAGGAATCAAATCTGTGTCCTCTAAGAGCCTTCAGCTCTTAACTGATGAACCATCTCTCCAGCCCGTGTTTGTATGTTTTATACAGAAATCTTGATCTTAATGCCTAATGAATAAAACTACTCATTCTACAGGTAAATATTTTAGGGCTGATTCTTTGTTTTCATAACAAAATTACCCTGTTGACAAAGTTCTTTGGAAGCAATGATAGGACTATCTCACTTAGAAGCATTTTAAAAAGGATATCCATAACTATTTTAATTGTAGATTATATTAATTTATAGGTATAGCCCACGCTTGATGGAAAAAATTCTTCACATGGCCGAAGGTATTGATATTGGGGAAATGCCGTCATATGATCTGATGCTGCCCAAACCTTCCAAAGGCCAAAAACGCTACCTTTCAAGCTACGATGGTGAGTATACCTTGTTTCTGTAAAGTGGGATGTGAAAAAGTCTGGCTTCTTAAAATGTGTCACATGGCTTCAAATAACACTGATAGCACTGGATTCTATGCAAAGATAAATGATTTTTTTGTTGGTTTCTTTTATTATTTTAATTTTGAGACAGAGTCTGTCTGTGTAGCCCTGACTGTCCTAGAATCTACATGGTACACTAAAGTGGCCTTGAATTCACAGATATCCACCTGCTTCTGCCTCCCGAGTGCTGGGATTAATGGTGTGTGCCTCCATGCCCAGCTCCATGGCCCAGATAAATGGTTTCTAACTTACATACAATTTTTGATGATGCTTAAAAAAAAGAAACCTAAAAGTATAGGAGTCCCAGTATAATGGTATCCTTGAAGTCTGTGCCATGGAACCTGCCTCTAAATAGAAGAGTCTCATTCTGAGATCATATGAGCATCTGAGTAATTAAATATTCTTGGGTAGGTCCAGATGGACTAGCTTTCTATAGCACTGAGGAGTGCTATAGAGATGCAGCACTGCTCTCTGGTATAGCCTTAGTAGTAGGTTTCCACAGCTTCAAATGTGGCATCCCCTATTAATCATCAGTTCCAGGTTCTGTCTGTCCTAGAAATGCAGGTAACAGCATTTTGTGCAGGACAAGTCAGAACTACGGTTTTGGATACTGTAGTTTACAGTGATATAAAGCTATATCATAGAGTCACTCACCTCTGATACAGAAGAGAAAGGTAGCTAAGTGCATCTGGCTGGCTGTCATTTCTGTTTTATTAAGAGTCATCTGTAGTTCTGGGGCCCTTTTAGCACAGGTGGTAAGAGATTGTCTTAGCACGTCTTTCCAGTATAGGTGATGAGTACATGTCACAGTGCCTTAGCTCTTCTGTTGAAAAGTCCTCTTCTTTTCAACAGCCTGCATACTTGTTTGATTGAGGTGTTTCCTGTTAAGAGTTTTTCTCTATGGATGGAGGGAGAGGCAGCATCACCCCTTATGGTACATTGCTCTGAATCCCTTTGCCCAAGTGACGGGTACAGACCTTGGACCAACAGTACAGCTTTCAGATTATACAGTTGGTGCTATTTTCCTGCTTGGTTCTTTTGAAATATTCCCATTTTAATAAATTGTAAATTTCACTCATTCTGTAGGTCAAAATCCTCCTAAAAAGCAAGCTGGTTCCAAATTCCATGTGAGACCTCGTTTTGAGCCTGTACATTTTGTAGCTAGTAGTTCAAAAGCTGAAAGACAGCAAGATCCGTATGGCCCTCAAACAAAAGAGCTAAATGGACGAACGCATTTTGCCAGCATGCCAAGAAACTTCTACCAAGATTATACCCAAGACTCTTTCAGTATACAGGATGGGAATTCTCAGTATTGTAATTCATCAGGATTTATTTTCACAAAAGACCAGCCTGTAGCACCCAACATGTATTTTGACAGTGGGAACCGTGCCCCGAGCAGCACAGCCCAGCAGGCAAACTGTCAGCCAGCTCCCGAGCCCCCTCCTTCACAGATGTACCCTGAGTCAGTGCTTGCTGAGAAACAGGATTTCATTGAAAAGTTAACGGCAACTATCTGGAAGAACCTTTCTAATCCAGAGATGACTTCTGGATCTGATAAGATTAATTACACCTACATGCTAACTCGTTGTATTCAGGCATGTAAGACAAATCCTGAGTATATATATGCTCCTTTAAAAGAAATTCCTCCTGCTGACATCCCAAAAAACAAAAAACTTCTCACAGATGGTTATGCTTGTGAAGTTAGATGCCAAAATATCTATCTAACTACAGGTTATGCAGGTAGCAAGAATGGGTCCAGAGATAGAGCTACTGAGCTAGCTGTAAAACTCTTGCAGAAGCGGATTGAGGTTAGAGTTGTCCGGCGGAAATTCAAGCACATAATTGGAGAGGACCTTGTGGTGTGCCAGATTGGTATGCTTTCATATGAATTTCCCCCAGCTCTGAAACCACCAGAAGACCTAGTAGTACTGGGAAAGGATGCTTCTGGGCAGCCTATTTTTAATAGTTCTGCCAAACACTGGACCAATTTTGTCATTACAGAAAATGCAAATGATGCAATTGGCATCCTTAACAATTCTGCCTCATTCAACAAAATGTCAATTGAGTACAAATACGAGATGATGCCAAATCGCACATGGCGGTGTCGAGTATTCCTGCAAGATCACTGCTTAGCTGAAGGTTATGGAACCAAGAAAACAAGCAAGCATGCAGCTGCTGATGAGGCTTTGAAAGTTCTTCAAAAAACACAACCCACTTATCCATCTGTCAAAAGTTCCCAGTGTCACTCAGGCTCTTCACCCAAAGGATCTGGAAAGAAGAAAGATATCAAAGATCTTGTAGTTTATGAGAATTCTTCCAATCCTGTGTGCACACTGAATGATACGGCTCAGTTTAACCGAATGACAGTTGAATATGTCTATGAAAGGATGACAGGTCTCCGCTGGAAATGCAAGGTGATTCTAGAGAGCGAAGTCATAGCAGAAGCAGTTGGAGTGAAGAAAAGTGTCAAATATGAAGCTGCTGGAGAAGCTGTAAAGACCCTCAAAAAGACACAGCCAACTGTCATTAACAACTTGAAGAAAGGGACTGTTGAAGACGTGATTTCAAGAAATGAAATTCAGGGCCGCTCAGCAGAAGAAGCTTACAAACAGCAAATCAAAGAAGATAACATAGGGAATCAACTGCTGAGAAAGATGGGTTGGACGGGTGGTGGTTTAGGTAAATCTGGTGAGGGTATAAGGGAGCCTATCTCAGTTAAAGAGCAGCATAAGCGAGAAGGGCTCGGTCTAGATGTAGAGAGGGTCAATAAAATTGCTAAGAGGGATATAGAACAGATCATCAGAAACTATGCCCGCTCTGAAAGCCACTCAGATTTGACCTTCTCCACGGAGCTGACCAATGATGAACGGAAGCAAATACATCAGATTGCTCAGAAGTATGGCCTGAAGAGTAAGTCTCATGGGGTGGGCCATGATAGGTACCTGGTGGTAGGTAGAAAACGGCGGAAGGAAGATCTACTAGATCAACTCAAACAGGAGGGCCAAGTGGGACATTATGAGCTTGTTATGCCCCAAGCAAACTAAGATTTTACTACATTATCTTATAAATGCCTCATGAGGTAGATATACAAATAACAAAAAAAGCTCCATGTTCTGGTTGAAGAGTATTCATTCTTAAGAGGTTTCACCTTGTTCATTTCATATAGTGCTTTATTAGGTATTGGAACCTAGAGAATTCTGTCCACTTGTTTTATTAGCTTAATCCAGCAGATGATATTGTGCACTTACTGTTTGTTCTTTGATATTGCTCTGTTCCCTCAGATTTTAGTAGTTTGTACAAGCAAAGACACCCATCTAAGTGCAATTTCACCCTGAGGAAAAGAACTCACATTATAAAGGGCATAGCACAGCAATCTGCAACAATATGTAAAGTCAATGCTGACTTGAACTACGCTAATTCCAGATTTACTTAACATGTCAGGTCATTTTGTATCATCAGTTTTCATCTTTGTGAAATGCCAGTTGTAGAGCATTTAACAATAAATTGTGCTGTACGTGTAAATGTCTTTATCAACTAAATGATGTAAAACTTTCTTTAAAGTAATTTTAGTGTGTGTTTATTTATAACTTCTACCCTGTGATTTCCAGGATATTGGAAGTGATTTACTGTATCTTGTGACATAATGACTTTTAACAAATTCTAGTCTTCATGCTGAGAGAGCACTACTGAGAGAGATGTGGAAAAGTTTTTCCCAAAAGCCTTGATTCAATCAGAAGAGAGGAAGCTTGAACTGTTTGTTCTTGGTGCCTTGCAGAGAGACTCAGAGCAACTCTCCATTGTAGCTTTCACATGGTTTGTGCACCACACCCAAGGCAACCATAGCTGTGGTAGAGCTTGGTAAAAGACTGAAGATACATTGGTGCTTTGAGGAAAAAGGTCAGTTGGCTGGTTCCCCTCTTAAAAAGCTTATTACTCCCAAAGCCAACTTTGTAACATACTTAAAACTGCTATTTTCGCTTATTTCTGGAATGTAAAAATGTATAAAAATAAGAGTTAGTGTATGCTTCCTGAATAAAAAGGAGCCAAAGTTGATCAAAATGGTGGTGTAATTATTTCTGGAGAGCAGCCTAGTAGCAACACTTTGGGTTTTTGAAAGCGATGGTTGCACAAAATGTTTCAGTTAGAGCACACACGAATAAATGTAATGATTTAGCAAATGGGAGCAGAATCTGTCACTCATCCTGATTTTTTGTTTGTTTTGTGTTTTTTTTTTCCCCTTGAATGCCAATATTCCGGCTTATCAAATCTTTGGGTGTTTACTTTAATGTGTTTTATTGTATCTTAGATGAATCAACTAAAATCCAGCAATACAGCAAATGAATATTGATATTTAGTTAACTCCAGAGAAATGATGGTAAAGACTCTTAGGTTGTTTGCAATATCTTTTTTAAAAAGATTTATTTTTTTATAATGTGTGTTTGTCTGTGGGGGGGTTATATGCATGTGAGTGCATATACCCATGCAGGTCAGAGGTGTCAGTGGGAGCTGGCAATACAGGCAGGAGTGAGCCTCCTGACTTGGGTGCTGGAAACTGAACTCTGGTCCTCTGAAAGAGCAGTATATGTTCTTAACTGCTGAGCCAGCTCTTGAGCGCCCGTTGGCAGTGTCCATGTTTGGCATATTAGTGGCTCACAATACATGGTAAATTCCTTTTTGCCCTCCTCTTTTCTATTTAATGCTAAAAAGCTAGAGTAAAATGAGTATTTAAAAATATCAATTAGCTTTTATACCTGGATCTCTTAACTTACATGCACCTACATTGGCTAGCCCAGTATGGCATCAGCCTTCCACTTGTTTTCCATACCATAGTCTACATACTTCATTAGTTTTAGTAGAAGAGATGTGCATTTTATTTTGGCACTTAATACTTTAGCAAAAACAGAGAACTACAATAGAATTTTGTGATTATAATTATTTTTTTACCTGCAAAATTCACTCCCATTTTGGAAAGTTGTGGTTCAGGTACTTAGAACACCGTGTCCTTGGTTCTGAGTGTCAAAAGGTGGTTTTTAGAGATTACAAGATATGGAAACTTGGTTTGCATTCTCTCTTTACATGTCTTCCTCCCAGAATGTTTTTATTATTGTTTGGTTTTAGTGGAAAAATGGTAGGAAATCCAAAGTCAGGTTTGTTTATAAAAGTGTAATGAAGCAGATGAAATTACACTTAAGGCTTTGTGATAATTGGGTAAGGTATATAAGAATTGGGTTCGCTTTAGGGGGCTGAATAACTTGGCAGCTTTAGTATCAATGTGTAATTAGAACATAGTCACCAGCTGCCTGAGAACAAAGTAATGTGGAGAAATGAGATTGAGGAATGAGCTGCTGACGCCTTGGCTGTTCCAGGTTGCAGTTGCCCCTTTTGTTGGTCCTTGCATTTTCCTTTGCTAAGAGATAGCAGTCATTTTTTGCGGAGGAACTTTGCTGTAAAACCTGACAATATATGAGCACTTCTAAGTTCTATTTGCATTAAATATAAGTTGAAAACTGTCTATGATTATGTGTTTGTGCTCACAGAGCCACTTTTGAATCCCTCCTCCCACCTTGATTGCAAAAGTGAATAGAAGTACACATTCCATTGGGGCCATTTCTTTACTTTTTCTTCTTAAAATAGTATTCAATGTGTTCACTTTGCTATGAGTAACCCTTGAAATGGTTCCTAACTAAAGGACTCTAATTACAACTTTGGTTCTTCAGCATACCCCCTTCCTTACATAAGCAGGTGCAGAATTGAAGACAAGATTTTATCTTAAAAAGGCACCTTGCAAATCTGCTTTAACTTTCTTATAGTTACATGCACACAAGGCAGCCTATGATAGAAATTACAAAGGAGAGACAAAGGTAATTTGTATTAAATGTTCCAATGAGTGTTTAGTGGTAGCTCTGACTATGTCTATGTCAGCTTCATTATTAACGTTGTAAAAGGATTATCTCATGAGAAATTGGAGATGGTGTTTCTCAAAAGGTGTACAAAATAAAATGTTACTAAATCAGTCTGTTCCTGGTCTCATCTTAAATTTTTCAAATATTAACAGTATCAATATTTAAGGTGCTCAACCAAAACAGGGTGAAAAAGTTAGTTCAAATACCAAGCAAAAAATTTGATGGGGTTCTACTTTGAAGCAGATATGGACTTGATGGGAAATAATAGGTATTTGAGGGCATCACTTCTAAGTGGAACAATACGATTAATGTGGTATTTAATAGTGTAGATTGAACTCTCCCATGATGAGTTTTAAGTACCCTTCAAGGATGACTGGGATGCACATATCTTTTTCCCTCCAACTATTAATAAGACACAGCATGCCACTATCAGTCTCTTTAAAATGAGATAGGCTGCTCCTCAGAGAGCCTACTGACATTTCAACATACTGTCAGAGAATACTTGTCCTAATAATCTTATTTTATATACAATTTTGTTACTGTTAAAAGTCTATTGATTTTATGCATGTGTTTTATGTGCCTGCCTGAGTGGATGTTTGTGCACCGAGTGTACAGTACCCACGGAGGCCAGAAGGTGGCATCAGATTCCCCTTAGAACTGGAGTCAGTAGTTGTGAGCAACCCAGTGAATCCTGGGAACTGGAATAGGGTCCTCTGGAAAAACAGCAAGTGTTCTTAACTACTGAGCTGTCTCCCCAATTGTCCCCTACCTCCCCGTTATTTTCCTTTGATACAGGGTCTCAACTATGTAACTGCCTGGCCTCAAACTCAAGAGATCCATCTGCCTCTGCCTCCCAAATGCTGGAATTAGAGGCATGCACAAATACATCCCACTAAGCTTCAGGTTGGTTTTTAGCCTGTAGATTGTCAAAAACAACAAGTTAGAGCTTGGCCTCTGAGGATACTAGTAAAATAACTATCATCATTTCATGCTTTCTGTTGCCTACAATATATACCAAATTAACTTATGTCCAAATGTTTTGGTTTTTTGAGACAGGGTTTCTCTGTATAACCCTGGCTGTCCTAGAACTCACTCTGTAGACCAGGTTGGCCTCGAACTCAGAAATCCACCTGCCTCTGCCTCCCAAGTGCTGAGATTAAAGACATGTGCCACCACTGCCTGGCATCAAAATGTTTGAAAAGCATGAATTCTGTGACTGAAAAGTTGAAAAAAAGAGTTTTCTAACAGTATTGGCTGTCTGTTCCCAGAAAGCATTTTTTGCTTTTTTTGCTTTTGTTGTACTTATTTTTAAAAGGGAAAATAAGTAGATAAGAAATCCCTTAAAAAGTTAATGAAAGTGTGAACTAAATTTTAAGGTTATTTTTATTTACAACTTTTGAAAATGTACAGTTTTTACATGGGTTACTTGTGCAAAGTTAGAAGTGCTATAAATGCATAATAGATTAACAATTAAAATATATTAGACAAAACATTTACAAGCCTTGCCCCATACTGTATATTTAAAAGTGTAAATATCCAAAGAAAAATTGCAGATGTGGGCATTAGAAGGTTCTCAAAACACTGACAGCATGCAGCATTAACTCAGGACTTGAATGGGAAAAGTTTGCAAGATATGCTCCCTTCCTTGAATCATAAAAAGAAAAGTTTATTTAGGGCAGCACTGCTCCTTTAAGAGAACAGAGGATCTTCAGTTTTTCCTAACTTAAAAAAAAGTCTAGTTCTGTTCTCACACCTCTATAAAAAACAACTCTGAAGGCCAGGATTCTGAAACATAATGAGTTTACACTATGAATATCTTGCAAAAAGTGGACTGTGTCAGTTATTAAAATTGCTTCAGTTTGTTAGCTGGGTCCTTTAGCAGTCTCCTTGCTACCAGTAAGTGCCATCTTGTATGTCATTCATCTTGCTTACAAATGAGTATAGGATTTTTCAGCTTTCCTTCCCCTTTCAAATGCTGTTTATATGGATGTATTCCTGGTTTTTTTAGGTCATATTCTAAATACATTCTTTGCCAAACTCAAACACAAGGGAAGGACTGGCCAGGATGAAACACAGCAGCAATCATTATGGTCACCAGACTATACATAACATTTTATGTTAAAAGCTTAGTATAAAAAGTACAGTAGCCTGATAACTGCTTTGAGGCTGGAGATGAGATACAACAAAGGGACATATGCGTTGTAATGTTTGCAAGTAACCCAGGTACAGTACATTGGATTTCAAATATTATCTCTGATGCTCCACAGGAGGACAGAAAGGGGAAGAAAAACTTGCCAAGGGAAGACAGAAACAGCACAACAGCTATTTTGTTTTTAATAAAGTAAATGTAATGATTTAGGAATAATGTGATAAATGCATCAATATACATTTTTCTTATGGCCAGCCTCTTCTTCTGTTCTACCCTGAGTCAACAGTCACGCCAGCTTTGTTCTACTATTGCAGAAACACGCTTTTCATATTCCCGCTTGTTCTCCTGGTACAGCTGGGCAGCCTGGCTGTTTGCTGGACTATTGGGATTAGGTTCATCCAATAGGGACTACAGAGAAAAGATACAAATGTGAGTTCCTCAATGCAACAAGACCAAAACATTGTTGAGAACAAATGGTTATTTTTTTCAGTTGGTGATAGCACATCTGTCCCAAATAGTTAATTTTCCCATCTTCTACATACTAACTTTAACTGCCAGTAGCTCAGGCAATGATACATACACATGTTTCCTGATGACGTGGAATTTAATGGTCTACTCCCTTTAACTTATACAATAAGCTTGGCCCAAAAATGTAAAAGGTCAAAACAATCATTAACATAAAACCATCAAAGATCATAATCATATTAAAGAAATTTTTTTTTGTTTTCTCAAGACAGAGTTTCTCTGTGTAGCCCTGGCTGTCCTGGAACTCACTCTGTAGACCAGGCTGGCCTCAAACTCAGAAATCCACCTGCCTCTGCCTCCCAAGTGCTGGAATGAAAGGAGTGCGCCACCACCGCCCGGCTAAAGAAATTTTTAAAAATCACCTGTATGGATGTTAAAATGGAAGATACATCATAGGTTGGACTCCAACGGTTCTGAAGTATATCCAGACATATACTACCATCTGCGTAGACTAAGAACACAGAAGTTGGTATGTTAAAGATAAGACTACTAAAGTTTAAACATATTCAAGACAAAAATACTCAAGAATACTTTGCTTTTGAAGTTAAAGATTCCTAGTTAACTGTCTAAAGAGGTACCAATCATTACTAGGGAAATACAGTGATCATGAAATAACAAATGGTAAATAACTAGAAGGCCCAGCTTATTCTGAAGAAACAGCCCTTCTGTTCAGGACACGATACATGTTTTCCAGTGGTTATCCTAACCATAGAATCATGGGAAATTCAACCCACCAAATCTGAAAACTATATATTCTGTATGTAATAGTAACATTTTAGCACTCACAAACTTTTATTTTGTCATATAAGTCTTAACACCATGAAAACAATTATCAAAATTACAAAAAAAGGAAAAGACAGAATCCTGTACACTGCTAGCACTTTTCCAACAAACTACGCCTGGTCCTTCAACAGAATCTGGTGTTTGATGGGCCTGTGTATTCAAAATGTTCCATGGTAATTCTGATTTGTACCTGAAGTTGAAAAATAATGAATGCTAATGAAGATAATTATAATATACAATTATCCTACTTGGAACTTTTCATTAAACAGAACCCCCCAATATATTTGTTTAATAAGTAACAAAGATCACAAAGCCAGCAGACTGTTAAAGACTCCAAGCAAAGGATGGTACCATCCTCTTGCATTTCTAGGACTAAGATCAAAATAGGAAAAGACCATGGACAAATTCATTTCCAGAGACAGGAAGATACTTAAGCACTAAACAAAAGCAAAAGCAGTATTTGGAATTCCACTATCAGAAGCATTGTAGGGCTTTACACCAAATATTTGAAATGCTTACCATTAGGGTGGAACATCTTAGA